>JACXVL010000094.1:97275-110305 GCA_014898675.1 Athelia sp. TMB | reverse complement strand
CTTCCGGTCAGGACCCATGCAAGGGTGTTGTAGAAGACTGCATCAGACATAGCTTCGAATTGGCCAGTATTGTTAACGAGGAGTCTGAACAGTTGTTAACCACGCTAAAGAGAAAGAGTACATCAAGAGGGATGCTGACCTGTCGGGATTGAATTGACCATCGCGGTAAACATAATCGCACTGGACCCAGACTTCAGGTAAATTTAGCATGAAGGCATCGGTGGATCGATGCGATATATACGCACCCTGCTCAGGTGTCAATTGCGTTGTGTTGTGGACGTTGGAGCAGTTTGGCCATGAGCTGATAGGTAGGATAAGCGAGATTGTCGCATGGAATGAAAAAGACGATACACGCACTACGGTGCCCAGCTCAGGTAATCCTGCTTATTTCCAGTGGGAGGTAGCACTGTCTTGTTGATCACGGCTGTCTCCAGCGGTTTGTGGTCAGTGAATGCGTTGCAGGTGAAGAGCATAACGCACACCACGGTCCCTGATTCCCAAGCCAGTCAGCCCACTGCACAATGGACTGTTGGGCCTCGGTAGTGGTTTTTGGAAAGTCTTTGGACAAAATGTATGATGGATCCACAAAGTCGTTGTCGTAGTCGGCGTATGAAGTTGCCAGCACAGGAACTATAGCGAAAAGAATGGACAGGAGGCGAACCATAACTCAGATGTCCGCCAGGAATTCGAAGGGTATAGTGATGGGTCTTGAATGCACGAACTGAAGGAGGCTAACGTCGCGCTCAAGAAAAGTGCTGGGAAAGAGCGGCGCGCGTACGCCGGCCATCCTGCAGTTCGTGCAGACATCAATTGATATGCGGAGATACGCCCTGGGGCATTCGCGGGTCTTACTCAAATTGTTTGGTAGTTCGTAATGGCGCGCGGCGAAAACATGCCCTGGATCTGTGGCTGTGTGATAAGAGAAGTTGCCCGAAGCTGAATTGGTTCATTTCGGAAGCAGGCGCCTGGTGCGTGTTGTGTGAAATATTAAATCCGAATGTCACCATGGGATGCATTGGCAAGACCAAGATTTTGCACCCAAGTTCCTGCAAGTTTCTGCAGTGCTGTGAATATGCTGTGCCCAGCAACAGCGGAGCTAGAGGATAGCTGGGGACATCTTCGAAAAGAGCAGATGGCAGGAGGAACGACCTATTCATGACAGATCCAATTTCACTTGACAGGGCTTGGCGCTTACTACAGCAGAGAGGGCAGGCGACGTTTGACCCGGAGCATTATGACCGCTATCAACACCTATCGAGAAAGGCATCGTGGCTGGAAGGTCTTGCACTTGCAGCTGCAAGTGGTGACATGGTTGGTGGTGTTGGTCAACAACGGACCGTGTTCCAGCAAAGTTTCCGTGCCGGCCGCTGAGTACGATACTATACTCGCACGCCATTTGCCCCGCCAGTTCTAACTTTAACTTCTCGCATATAGCTGATGAGGCCTGACGAGCGCTCCTGCATGATTTCTTCTGCTGTAAATTTTCTTCTGAGTCGGTCGACGACTTGTCCCCAATCTTTCTAGCCGCTTGTAAATTAAAGGGAGAATACAGGCAAATCTCAAAAGATACCAGCGTGATCGGAAATGACTCGGCGACTAGGACCATAAATCTCTGCTACCTACACCGATCTACGATGAAGTACTTTTCGACTCGTGGAGGGGCTGAAGAACTTTCCTTCGAAGAGGTCAATCCCAGTGATCGAGTGCATTCTCCATTATCTTACGAAACATCGCACAGACGGTGCTAACTGGTTTGGCGCCAGACGGTGGTCTATACATTCCAACAGAGATCCCGCAATTGCCTGAAAACTGGAAGACAGAATGGGCAAGCTACTCATTCGTGGACCTCTCCGTTGCCGTTTTATCGCTCTATATATCTCCTGAAGAGATCTCACGGGGCGAATTACGGGGCCTCGTGGAAAAATCGTATTCTACATTTCGCCATCCAGATGTGACACCGTTGGTGAAGCTGGACGACAAGACCTTTGTGCTTGAGCTGTTCCATGGGCCTACTTTTGCATTCAAGGATGTCGCCCTGCAGCTTCTGGGAAATCTTTTCGAATTCTTCTTACTTCGCAGAAACAAGGGCAGGAAAGAGGGCGAAACGATGGAGAAGTTGACAGTGGTAGGGGCTACTAGTGGGGACACTGGCAGGTGCGCAAAAGTTCACTTAACGTTGATTTTCATCCCATGACAACACTTACAGTGCTGCCATCTATGGTCTCCGGAACAAGGCGAACGTGTCCATCTTCATCCTGCATCCAAAGGGTCGCGTCTCGCCGATCCAAGAGGCGCAGATGACAACAGTCACAGACGCGAATGTACACAACCTCGCCGTAAAGGGTACATTCGATGACTGTCAAGTTAGTTCATTTCCAATACAATCGTTTCAACACTGAATTGACCCTGCCGTAGGACATTGTCAAAGCGCTTTTCGGAGATCGGGAATTCAATCAGAAACACCACCTCGGCGCTGTCAACTCCATCAACTGGGCTCGAATCCTTGCTCAGACTGTATATTACTTCCTCTCCTACTTCCACGTCCTCCCTCAGCTTCCCTCTCCGTCAGCCGAGATCCAATACGTCGTTCCCACAGGCAACTTTGGCGACATCTTGGCGGGCTACTATGCTAAGCGCATGGGTCTGCCCATCGGAAAGCTCGTAGTAGCCACGAACGAGAATGACATCCTCGCGCGCTTCTGGAGCAGTGGTCGCTATGAAAAGGTGGAATCGGGGCCTGCACCATCGGCAACCGCACCTGCAGAAGGTGCCTCGGACGGCAAGCAAGCTGTGGCTGGGGTGAAGGAGACTTTGAGCCCGGCTATGGACATTCTTGTCTCAAGTAACTTCGAAAGGCTTCTGTGGTACCTTGCATACAAGTCCACAGGGGAGCGGAAGGCGGCCTGTGCGCTGCTCGATGGATGGATGAGTAAAATGAAGAGCGATGGGAGGGTCGAAGTTCCGACGGATGTGATCAATTCGGCGAGAGAGGACTTCCTGGCTGAAAGGATCTCGGATGGCCAGGTATTTCGTCGTTTTCAACGCATTATACTGCATATGATTGACAGTACTCGGTATGTCACAGACTCTGGAGACGATACAGCTCCATTTCAACTCCACGCCAGCATATGTCGTCGACCCCCATACTGCCGTGGGGCTCGCGGCGGCCAAGATTGTCGCCCCACGCAAGTAAGCTCTGTCGCTAATGTCTATTCACTACATCTACTAATCGCTGACCTGCCTTACAGCTCCCAGGCAACAGTGCAAATTGCACTGTCGACGGCTCACCCAGCGAAGTTCTCGGAGGCTGTCACATCTGCCCTCCAAGCTCATTCTCAGTTTAACTTTGAGCGTGACGTCCTCCCAGATGAGTTCCGTGGGCTTCTGGACAAAGAGAAGCGAGTGATAGAAGTGGATAAGGCAGATGTACAATTGGTGAAACAAGTTATCGAGGGAGTTCTTGGCAAGGCTGTCGAACCCCCTGCGAATAGAGCAGGGAGTGTATGAATGATCTGCATATAGGGACAACTCTGCACTGTAACTGTACTTTACGCTGTCTCAAGACGGTTTTCTGGTATACATGAACGCGATTCCCCAATAGCTTCACCACATTACCATGAGTGACGTTCGAACTTGAACTCCGCTTGATCGGCCCAACTTGCATCAAAACCTAGTCTCCCGTAGTCATCCCATAAGGTGTGAAGACAATCGTTCACACCTTATGATCAAAACCACGACTGAACCTTACGCCATGGACCACTGAGAGCAAACACATAACCCATCCTTGACTACTATCTGGAATAGCAATGCACAAACCGTGAACCTAAACCCGTGCTTGTAGACATGGATCCCGTAAACATCTGTCTCTGCGACGAAATCTTGAAGAAGCAGCCAGCTGGGCAAGATGAGCCATCTTCTCAAAGTTGGGAGAACTCTATCATCCATAATTCACGACAGGGCTCTCTGGTGAGCTCGAAATGGCTTGAATCAGCTTGGATCGTCGCTAGGTGAGGTTTTTGTGTGCCTCAGGAAACTTTCGATTGATCGGGGGACCTGGCTGGACTCGGACCTGGCCCTGGGCCCTGGTTAGTGCGGCTCAACGTTCAGGGGTTGTTGAGGTCAAGGGCAATAACAAACAACAAAATGGAGACGTTTCCATATGCTTTTCATATCCGTTCTCCCCGAAGGGCACCCAACCTGTACTGTCTTTCTTTTTCGCTGTCGAACTACTATTGCTCTCGCGCCGGTACCCTCACTCTCGTTTTATCGAAGCTACTCGATTCCGTGGACTCGTCTAGCATGAATACCCGTATTCTCTTATTCGCTATAGCTGCCCTGTTACCCTCGCTCGTCTTCGGAATTTCTGTTCCGTATCAGGTGTATGACAATGAGTTTCTCGACCCATCATATTTTGTCGCGAAGAAATTCCCCTCTTCGACCATTGGAGCTCAGCAAACGGTAGTGGAATGGGCGAAATCCCTAGCCGCGCAGGGTCCTTGGTGTGAGCTTCATTGTGTATATACCCGGATATAATGGGTCGATTTATTATTTCTGCAGCTGTGATGGACAAGGCCGTGCTGCCTCCTTCAGGCAACAAACACGATTATATGAGTTGGGCGCCTTAGTAAGCCATTCGAACCCGCTATGAAATGAATTTCTCTTATACAGTCTGGTGTAGCGAGTGGCCAGACTGCTCAAACGTGCACAATACAACAACGCTCTCACCGCAGCAAAGTAAATTGCTTGCCTCCTCCTGGTAAAACTCCCGCTCACTATTTACAGTCTGGGTTCAGTGTAACTATGTCGATCGGGATGGCCAGTTCAATCCCGATAGGTATTTCATGCGGGTTTCTATCGAATATGTGCCTATGCCTAACAGAATGATAGGTTGCTCGTAAATGATACCAGCGCGTTTCAAGCCATGTCCGATGCAGTGTTTTATAACACTGTCGCGTGGGTGATCACAGGCTCGTCGCAATACGCCTTGAATGCTGCCCACTTCCTCGACACGTGGTTTATCAATCCCGCCACTGCGCAAACGCCGAACCTCAAGTATGCACAGATGCACCGCGGACCAAACGGGCAGATTGGCTCTCATACTGGGTTGCTGTGAGTTGGAAATTATGCTGATATGCACAGACGCTTGACATGCATGAAACAGCGACTTTCATCAGATGGCCAAGATCGCCTCCGCGATTCTCATCCTTCGAGAAGGCAAGAGCACGAGTTGGACATCTGCGCTTGATAGCAAGATGATCTCGTGGACCAAGACTTACATCACTTGGGTGACAACCAATTCCGTTGCCCATCAAGAGCAGATTGCTTCGAAGTACGTATAGATTAGACGCGTGGCTCGGCCATGATCTGACCAACATCCGCTAGTAATCACGGGACATTCTTCTATAACCAACTGGCCTCATTGTATATCATCGTCAACGACAAGACCTCTGCGAGTAATAGTTTAAAGACCTATTTCTCGACCTTGTACAAGGCCCAAATCGAAGCTAGTGGCGAGCAGGTGGGCAAAGAACTCGTCACAATGCATCGCGATCCTGATATAACATCTCAGCCATTCGAAGCGGTGCGCACTCACCCATATCATTATCGATGCTATAATCTAGCGGCTATGATTGTAAGGGCTTTTGCTTATAACATCATGGTGGAAACTGAGGACTCTTCCCAGACTAATGCTAAGATTGGAAAATACCTGGGACTGGACTTCTGGAATACCACAACGACTCACGGGGCAACTATCAAAACTGCCACAGATTATACAATGAACAAAATCCATCTGGACACGGCAGATGGTGACGGGCCTATCTGGGAGCTCTATCCCTCTATCGTCGCTACCGGCTCGATTTACGGGAGTGATCATTATAATGGCACTTACGCTAGGTTTTTGGCCAAAGCGGATAATACGTACCCGAGTAAGCCATACTTCCTGTTCAATCAGGTGAGCAACATCGACTTTCAGGGTTTAAGCATCTCGACTGATGATACGTTATCGCAGCCTTTCTCAAATTCTGGGCTTGCAGTGAGCGGGAGATCCGCTCGTTCCCGGCACCCTGCTCGTGCATGGAGCCACTGATGTTGATACCCCTTTGTTAAAAATGTCACTTGACTGATATGCCACAAGATTTAAAGCTGCCCATTGAGTAATATTGGGCGTTTGATTTACTTACATAGATCTCAGTAACGGATTGATAATAAAAGCCGTCATCAAGGAGATCTATGTGAGCACGCGGGTGCTTCGTCGATACGCCAAAGGGCCTTGACCATGCTCCTCAGTTCCCTTCTGCTACATAGCACGACGCTCCCCCAGTTTCAGATAATACAGCTTCGGTCCCGCTCCAATGGGGGGCTGGACATTTGGAATTTTGCGGGGTAGATCCTCCTCCCGTTTACGAGTGAGATTGGACAGACAATTGTTCTAGGTCTAGGCAATGCGTTTTGGGCGTGTTTGGACAGTCGAAAGGCTCTTGCGATCTTCGAAGTCAGCCCGAAGAACTTTAGCGCTATGAACTCGTTTCTGCAACATTTATAACACGGAGATATGATGTCCAGCAAAGATAAAATGTGTGGGGTCCACATCTTTTGGCTTGGATTGTCCAATGACATGCCTCGGTCGGCCTTCTTCGCAAGTGGGCCTCCGGAGCAACCATGCATAAACTCCTGGGGCGCATAGATGGGTATTATGTACGCGAGTGATGATCAACCCTTTCGAATCCTGGCGTCCCTGCATAATTGCTTCAAATCGAGTCTTCGACGTGTCAGGAGCAAATACTGGATGGCGCTTGCACATCAAGTACTACTCTCGCCATGGAGTATCTGGTAATACAGTCGAAAACTGGCTGCTTTTGGATGGCTGCAGTGTACTCCAACTGAATTACTGGCAATTGTCCGCCATATCCGAAGGCCCGACAAGGTTAAGCCTTTGGAGTGATGGCGGCTGGACGAACTAGGGAGCAGAGGTTACCTCGAGGTAGATCAGGTAACCGAGATGAAAGCCAGGAGCCAACAGCGCTATCGGATTATCACTGCCTGTTGGCGGAAGTGAAGGATTGTGATTTTAAGAAGTAGTGACCACGCACTGGTCGATGGCAGTGACACATTTCAAACCGGAAGAAAGCGCCAGCGTCTGTGTATTCCTATGCTCTAGCGGTGCTCATCAGAGAGTAATCGTTGAGCCAGCACGCCTCTGTGTCGTGGGGGTAGAAAAACAAAAGCTATCGTGGCATGATCGGCCTCACTTTCCCCGGATTAGACATATCAACAACTGACACCTCTTCTCGTCATATTTTCGGATCCTGTTAAGGCTTGGTTTACTCCTTCACCTCCTCGTCTTCAACCACCATGTCCATCTCCTCAGATAAGGGGTCTGTAACGCCCCCAAATTCATTCAGACAGCTCAGGCGGTACCCCAAGACGCCCAGAGGTCCACGTTCAACCTTGTTCCAGCTCCAAGCGAGTTCCAGTGCCAATCATGTTCAGTCTGCCTTTAATGATACGACTATTCCCGCCCAAGATTTCGCACAACTCTTAGGCTCTAATCTAGGCTCTCCGTTTCTAACTATAGCGAGTCTACCACCACCCGATTCCTCAGAAATGTACCTTGACATGATCGACGGCGCCCTCGGAGCAGTTCCACATGCGTTCACAGTCACCCGTCCACCGTCACCCGTACCCACTATGGACTTCTCCATGGTCAGCAATCCTGGGGAGGTTACTCACGATGAGTACTACCCTAGAGGGTCAATCTATGCCACCCCGCCCAAACGAACATACTCGTCCGGCAGCAACGGAACACTCTCTGGATCTCCACCAAATGGGCTGAAGAATATCTTGCCACGTCTTTGGGATGCCATCTCCTCTCCTCCTTCAAAAAAAGGAAAGGGCCGCGCAGGAAAGGGAGACTTCAGTTTCGAAGAGGGTTACAGCTACGAAGACCTGCCGCCGCTGGATGGCGAGGAGGGGGAACTCATCGACGACGAAGCTTGCCTTATCGATCAATCCGACAATGTCATTGCGGTCACTGGGATTGGTAAGTCGGAATTATCATCGTGCACCGGTCTTTGACACTGACTTGACACGTATAGATATCCTATCTTTGTTACCTCCAGAGGTGGCATTGTATCTGCTGCTATTCTTGGACTTGCCCTCTATCATCACGTGTGCGAGCGTTTGCAGGATGTGGAGGTCACTCGCTGGGGATAACGCCATCTGGCGTGACCTGTTCCACAGCCATGATGGATGGGTCATCGACATGCCTCGTGCGCGAGCGAGAGGGTGGACTCCTTCGCTCAGAAAGGACCTTTCCCAGTTCACCTACGCCAACAACACTCGCTTCAGCAATGCACTTGAAGAATGGAGCAGACAAAGACTGAGCTCTTACTCTACCACGAACAGTCCCATCCACACCCCACAGCGTCTGCTCACGCCGTCGCGCCGATGCAGCCTACCCGTTTCTACTTATGAGTCAGATTATTTTGCTCCATTGGCCTTGGACTGGCGTGCGCTGTACAAGACTCGGCTAGCGCTTGACCACCGGTGGGCCCACGAAGAGCCTCAGGTTGCACGGATATCGGGCCATGCAGATAGTGTGTACTGCCTTGAGTTTGACTCCACCCGCATCATCACCGGATCTAGAGACAGGACAATCAAGGTGTGGTCTTTGCAGACGGGGAAACCGTTGGCGACCTTCCGAGGGCACGCTGGGAGTGTCTTGTGCTTGAAGTTTGATCAAGATTGGGATGTCCGTGGGGAGGGCGAGGATGACACCGAGCAAAAACCGGGGTTCATGGTCAGCGGGAGCAGCGATTGCTCCATCTGTGTATGGGACTTGAGGTCGGGCAAGAACGGCGAGGTGACGGCTGAGGTGCGCACTGTGCTGAAGGGCCATTCGGGAGGTGTGTTGGATTTGCGCATGGATGACCAACACATTGTCAGCTGGTGAGTTTATAAGGGTTGCTTGTTTGTTTCGCACGTGCTGATACGTCTTCGCCAGCTCCAAAGATGCACTCATCCGCGTGTGGGACCGCGGCAGTTTGGAGCTGAAGTGCACGCTCAGCGGCCACGAGGGTCCCGTTAATGCTATTGGTCTGCAGGGAACACGGGTGGTTAGTGCTAGTGGGGACGGGAAGATGATCCTATGGGACATCGACACCGGAAAGCGGATGAGAACTTTCGAGGGGCATGATCGTGGCTTGGCTTGCATCGAGTTCAAGGTTCGCGCCTCATGTTTGCTCCTTCGCAGTGGTGCGGATTTCTAATTTGTCTGTCTTATTCTAGGATGACACAATCGTCTCTGGGTCCAACGACTGTAAGATCAAAGTCTGGTCAGCGTCCACCGGCGAATGTATCCGCACACTTGTGGGGCACGACCTACTTGTACGCGCGTTGTCCTTTGATCCTGCCAGTGGGCGCTTGGTCAGCGCAAGCTACGATCGCACAGTGAAGGTCTGGGATCTGCGCAGTGGCCGCATGCTACGGGAGTTCAGAAACGGGCATGTAAGTCACATTTTCGATGTGAAATTCGACAACTCCCGTATTGTGAGGTGAGTCACGGTTCTTGTTTGTTCCGCTATATCTGGCTCATCATCTTTTTGCTAGCACTTCGCATGATCAGAAGATTGTTGTGTTGGATTTTACGCAGGATCTCGATGATGCTGCACTGTTTGTCTGATTTATTCTATTTTTTGTACACTCGCTGTGTGTTGATTGGACTCTTATAATTTGTAAACTTTGTAACAGTATATTGTATGGTAATATGTCACTATTATCCAAGGACTTTCCAGCTATCGTTACCCGCGATCGTAATTTAATACTGTTACGTCCGGTTCCATCTGGTTTTATGCGTTTAGGCTTGGCCTCCACATCCCAACGACACGAACAACACGCTCGTTGCGCGTCCATCTGTCACGCACCCGTTGGGCCCCGGCGGCCCGAGTGCGGCCGCTTTCTTTCAAAAGATTTATTACCACCGTGAGTCGACAAATTGAACGACTCCCCGCTCAGATCTCAAACTCATCCCATCGGTGGATTCAGGCCTAGAAAATTTTGCAGGTTCACAGAAGGCCTTGAGTAGGTCATTGGATGCTCAAAACATCAAGCTCACTTCCGGGTCGTCTTGACGTGCAATTGGTGCAATTGCCTACACTGGATCAAACCGCAGAATTGACTCGCTGTTTCAGTCTGGTTCACCTCCGTGCCTTGATGGCCGAGCCGGAGAAGCGACATCGATATCTCGGTGACATTTCCCCGTTGATCTCTCGGTCCACGCTAACTCTGTTGTGCTCTGAGCAATTGAGTTCCGCCATAACCCCACGGCCATATCAACCCTCTATGGGAATGATATATACATGCAGAGATGCAGGTCGTTCTGGGACTCTTTTTATTTCTCTATCAACCCACCATAGCCTCGGAGCGCCGGTGTCAGCCGTCAGCTCAGCACAAGCAAGGACATCAAAAACACGTCTTGCCAGCCGCACGACTTCCGCTCTTTATCCTTTCGATAACCGGTCTTATTCTTTCAGACCATAACACTCATCGCAGACGATGAGACTCTCCACGCTCTTTTTCGCTGCCGTGGCGCTCGTGCCTGCCGCTTTCGCCCAGATTAACTACAAGGACTACGATAATGATTTTCTTGACCCAGCGTATGTACTTGGGAAGGACTTTAACTCGTCGACTGCTGCCGCCCAGCAAACGATCGTGCAATGGGCGGATTTCCTCGCCGCTCAAGGACCATGGGGTAAGCAGACCGCCCGCTGGCGAGTTTCCTTGCTAATCGTATGTGTATTGTTCAATTCACAGCCGTGACAAACAAGACCGTCACTGCGCCCACGGGAAATTTGCAAGACTACCTGAGTTGGGCGCCCTAGTATGTTTTAGTTTTTATGCATGCCTGCACCAGTTCTTACCTATTGTGCCCAGCTACTGGCCCAACTGCACTGGAGTTGGCAACACGACGGAACTGACCCCTCCCCAGAGTGCGTACAACAACCCACCATCTTGCGCAATAATTGACTCAGAAAACAGTCTGGGCACAATGCACTTACTACGATCGTGATGGCATGTTCAATCCCGACAGGTACGTTCTCGCATCCCTTCTCCATACTCCCCACTCACCGCTGCGGCGTACAGGCTACTCGTTAACAACACAGGTGACTTCCAGGCGATGTCAGACGCTGTCTTTTACAACACGCTCGCGTGGGTTCTGACTGGCCACTCCAACTACTCCGCAAATGCCGCGCACTATATCGATACCTGGTTCCTCAACCCCACCACAGGGCAGACGCCCAACCTGCAGTACTCTCAGATGCATCGGGGGCCGACAGGCCAGATTGGAGATCACACCGGATTGCTGTGAGTTCGTACTGAATGCTTCGGGTTTCCCGGGCTGATAGGGTGTCCTCGGGTTTCAGTGATTTCAGGCAGATGCCGAAGCTCACATCTGCAGTGTTGGTGCTGCGTCAGGCGAAGAGCCCTGATTGGACGGACGCGCTGGACGCGCAGATGGTCAATTGGACATCGACGTACCTTGAGTGGATGACCACTTCCCCCATCGCCAAGGGCGAGTGGGAATCGCCCAAGTGAGCTCCTTCCTGCCACCCTTCGTGGATTCTGACCGAGCACGATTGTCAGCAATCATGGCACATACTTCTATGGCCAAATGGCTGCCCTGCAGATTCTAGTGGGAAACACCACGGCCGCTACGGCTACCCTGAAGCAATATTTCTCGAAGCAGTATATGGCGCAGATCGAATCCACGGGTGAACAGGTCAGTCTGGTTTCCTCGTGTTTTACAAGCATGTCCTAACCTGCACCAGCCATTCGAAGCCGCACGCACGCACCCCTACCACTACCGCTGCTACAATCTTGCCGCTATGATTGTCTGTTTAGTTCTTACACCCTCTTCTGCTTTCTCAATTAATATAACCCTCCCAGGTCAACGCTAAACTCGCCAAGTACCTCGGCATGGACTATTGGAACGCCACCACGACACAAGGTGCCACCATCCAGACGGCGCTGAATTTTGCTGCGGGGGTTACTCTCAATTCAACTGATGGCGACGGACCCATCTGGGAGCTGTACCCCTCGATGGTCGCTGTCGGAGCCAACTACGGCGACCCGTCCGGCAAATATGCGTCGTTCTTGGCCCAGGCAGACAACCAGTATCCGGCAGAGCCGTACTTCTTCTTCAACCAGGTCAGTGCTGCTGCATCCTGGAGTTCTTGCAGACATGCTGAAAGTGAGATAGAATTTCTCTGACTCGGGGTTGGTCGCGGCTAGTGCCCCCGTGACTAGTAAGCAAGGACCGACCTCCGGTGCCATGGCGGGCGCGGATGCCAGACAGATTGGGGGCTTCATGGCGGGCACAATGACCATTGCACTGATTTGTGGTGCCTTCATTGTTTGACGAACGCCAAGAACATAGATCATTTTCTTACTTATAATCGGATACCCGGACATCTGGACCTGTCTTGCCTTTGGGATGGATTTTTTGTTGATTATCTATGTCGTATTTGTACGCAATTGTAGTCAACTGGCGGCAGGAAGGACGAATCCCTGTTACTTGTCATGCAGCCCGAGTGTTGAAACGGAAGATGAGGTTCAGGCAAACATAGCCGGCGCCCATAAGCGAGCGCTTCGACGACGTCGATTCGCATCTTATCCCGCACAATCACCACCATCTCTCACCATGCCAAAACCTCGGAGGCCGGATGGTTGTTGGACCGTTCTCGGATGTTTAGAACGTTCACAGTCAACGGTCGAACCTGCCCGAACATGTCGACCTCTGATAGGAAAGTTGCACCGCGCGAATAGGCCTGCATGCATGCCACATGGATGTCAACTTAGTTCTGCTACTGGCCATAGATGCGCGACAGAGCTTACAATAATTTCAAGAGGCCTCTTCCAAGTTATGGTGCAACAAAATATTACCATGCACCTTCAAAGCTGACACACACGGCAAGCCTCGAACTCAACTGCGAGAGTCATGACTGGCACCGCAGGGATTATGCTAACCGTC
>JACXVL010000094.1:4585-93706 GCA_014898675.1 Athelia sp. TMB | reverse complement strand
AACTTGGAGCTTCGACGGCCTGATTGCCAATTCTCCGCCGCCACATAGGTGGCACCACGTGGACGTCGAGCTTAAGGGCGATCAAAGAAGAAACGCAGAAGGCGAATTTGGCGGAGCTTGTTCAACATTCCCCCCTTTCATTCCAGTCGCGTCCCCAGGAAACATACCCCCTTCAAATGTTCACCTCGCTCGTAAGACGGATTTCAGGATCCTTTTTGCCACGCTCCGACAGGCCATGGCCTGAAGATGGTGAGTATCGACGCGTTTTCCTGGTGCCGAACGCGCGTGAACTGACCGAAATGCAGCCACGTCGACTGCACCGACTATAGGCCGCAAACGCCGATTGAGCACCCCGGTCGACGAAGAGGAGGAAAACACCGCGAAGAAGGCGCGAGGAAACGAGGGGGCTGCTACACGCGATGTTTCGCCTGTGCAGATGCTTGTGAAAGAGACGGAAGAAGTGACCCAAGTCACTCAAGGGGTCAAAGAAGTGGAACTGGACGAAACAAAGCCGGAAACTGTCCCTCTACCGCTTACCCCGCCCCCCGAGACATCAGAGCTCGACCAGGCCCCCGCGGAGGTCGCCGAGGACAGCGAGGACTCAACCGCCCAAGCTACTTTCACCGATGCCGAAATCGACCCCGCGCCCCCTTCAGCACCCACCCATTCTGTTGTGGAGGAGCAAGATGAAGCTGAGCCTGCGACCGACACCACGGCGCTCTCCATCAAACAGCCATTACCCTCCGCTTCCAGCGAAACCGCTGAGGGCGAGACATCACTGTCAACGACCGCAGCGGAGGTTCCCGAAGCGCACCAATCAGACGTGCAATCTGATCACGGCGCTGCGGACGAAACAGAGAATGTTCCTAGGACTGAGAAGACGGAGGGGGGCGCGTTCTGACGAAAAAGTGGACGATCTGTGGAACATGACGATACCCTGACTTATACTAACCTTTTGTTTATGTAGTGTTAACGAATGTATTGCTGGTAACTTAATCAAGTAACCTTCTTGGATTCATCTGGCCCCCGAATCAATGGGCCTCGTTTGCGATTCCTCGGTGGCCGCCGTTCCGCTGCAGTGCTGCTCCTTCTCATCACCTCTCGCTCGCGTCACATTCCGGGCCCATTTCATGTCAGCTCTTAGACCCTGATCGGGAAGGCCTATCGAGCTCGAGGCAGTGCGTATGTCTGCCTCATGATTATCATTCATGGCGCCTACAGCTGTCACTAGGGTGGTATCAACCATCTGTGCCTCTCCCGTGTTCTGACGATACATTGCTAGATATCATATCCCGCACGCTTCATAGGTAAGTGTTCAAATATGCTACGCGTGCCAATAACATGTGGGATAGCCGCACAGAGAATCTTCGGATTTCAGGGACCTGGACCTGGACGATCACACCAGCAGGTCTAAATGAACACCCGGCCTCCTGGTGCTCCAATGCCCCCAACGCACGTCCTTGATGGATTTTGCGCATATAAAGACTTCCATGTCTGCACTCACTAAACATTATACTGCTTTCGCCGTCTGCTGCCTGCTTATACCAAAATAACATGTCCTCGCTTCCATCACCCTCGGGCTCCACACGCGAGCGCCGGAGCTCTAGAGGATCGACGCGTTCATTCCGCAGCGCAATTGCTATTACTCCACAGTCCGACGGCCAAGATGCTGTCCCGCTCCCTGAGCCGGCGCAGCCAGCGCACCAGGAGAGGATTTTTTCTGGCCTGCACCCCTTTGCTGGGACACCGAAGCGGCCCTCCCTTTCACCAACGCCCTCTATCAAAAGCTCCACCAAAAGTTTGAAGTCGATGAAGCACTCATCGCTCCCTATCAATGGCTCTCGTCCGCACCCGCTCCCCCCTCGAGCAGTTTCATCCTTCGAAGAGGGATCTGCCGGCGGCAGCGCTCCTAGCCATCCACTATCACCCATCGTGGAGCAGGATCAACTATCTCCAGAAGCGAAGCTGGTGTCTCTGCCCATGAACAGCATCGCCAGGCAGCAAATGGCCGCACCAAGTGCGGCGCCTGATCTGGCAGATGTACCTCGTATGTGCTTTGAGCCTTCCCATGCTGCATGAGTCTGAAGAGTTCGTATAGGCACTTCACCACACTTCCCGACCTTCATAACCAGGTCGCTGAACCGGTCCATCAGCCAAATGAGCGTCTCTTCGTCGAGAACGCACAAGTCGGTCGTCTCCCAAGTACCCAGCATCCCGCCACTCGATCTAGGCGAGCAATTCCACAGTCATCTGGTCACCCCGCCGCTGCCCGCATTGCAGCGCGCGTCCACGACCTATACCGCCCGGACGGGCAGCACTCTTCCGTACGCGTACTCTGGAACGTGCGATGAGACATCGTCACTCCACGCCGAGAGCTATCTCAGCGGGCGCGCGACGTCACCCGGCTCGTATACGCGGCCCCCACTGCTCAGAACGGAACGATTTGACCCGTACGCACGCGCAGAAGAGGCGAGTGCACGATCCACCGCCCCGGGCGCCCAGTCTATCACCGAGACGGTCATAGGGAGAAGATGGACGCAGAACCTCTCGTTCGGCAGCGATATGCACTTGTTTGCAAAGGCGAAAGCGCAAAAGAGCAGCTGGGCTAGCAAGCGAACGCCGGCGTGCCTATTGTTTTGGGTGGGCTTTGTCGCGCCATGGTGCTGGATAATCGGGGGATGGCTGCTCACAAATAGCGGACAAACCAGAACGGACGGACAGAACGGACGGTTCCAGATGCCGAGTTTGCCGTTTTGGAATTCAAAGAAAGCGGGGAAGGGGGCCGGCGGGGACGCAGGCTACGGGCTCGGGCGCGGTTATCCTTTCGTCGCACCTAAGGTAGAGTCGCACACATCGACGACATTTATGATGAAGCCACCTTTTGTCGGCGCGCTGCCCGTGGACCCGTGGGTGCATCGGTGCAGAGTGGCGGCAGTGACGGCGGGGATTGTCTTGTTTATTGGTTTCGTCGTGGCTCTCGTCATGGTAGGCATTCGCCGGTGAACGACACTCTCGTTCTTCAGCGTTATCGAGCCAACAATTCATACCATATACCTATATCCGTTCATACCCGGGCAACATGCTCATGTGTTATTATTATCCCCTCATGCTTCGCACCTGTACACTTGGAAGACATGTCACATAAATGCAAGATGTGTTGTATTATTTTGTAATTTCCAATGTTAGCAGTGCAATAATAGCGATGACAAGATAGTACAGTTTACAATGTCCCGTGGAATATAAGATAACAGCAATAGAGCGACCCTCAGAAGCTCCTAGCACGACTACTATACAATCTGTCAATCAGCAAGGTCGAAATAGGAGCGAAACATAGACTCGTATCGCAAAGACGTGCTAGAAACAACACCATGCACATGCAAGAACAAGCAAGGGTATCGTTTCGTGAAGTAAGACAAGAAACCCTCTGGCATTGGTCCCAGATGTCGTTTCACGTTATCCGGGAGGTCCTGGTAGTGATGTTTCTGCAGACTACTATGAGATGACTTCGTTAACAGAGCAGGATGGTCACATACCTTATTCCTCAGAGCTCGTAATAAATCCTGCACAGACCGGCCGTCATACTTTCTGAACTTTCCAAGATTGTCGATGAATATTTTGTCAAGACGGGTATGCCAGTCATTGCCAACAATATCATATGCGCCCTTTTCGAGAGTGACGAGCAATGGGTCTCTTGGATCCCTGCACATGATCTCGAATCGATCTGATGCATCTTGCAAAAATGTCAATCGTCGGCCCTGATCCCAGAAAAATGGATGAAGAAGACATGTTGTCGTATCCGGCCTGACCATCGAAGTTTGTTCAGCCTTCAATACACCATGCACTGCAAAACACAATACTAACCGTTCACGCGCCTCGATACTCAGCATCGAGGAGATCAGCTCAGCTGCCTCTGCACCTTCCTCCCCGAACCTCTCAAGGCCCTCCAGCGACTTCTGGTTCTTGAGGATATTCACCTCACGCTCAAAGCGATCTCCATATGGATGGCCTCCATTCGTAAGGGTGTAATAGAAAAGACAGCCTAATGCAAAGATATCCACGAGCTTTGTCAATCTTGTCGGCTTGTCCCCAATTGTACTTCCGGTACTCGTGCCACCGAGGCTGGTATTTTTGCCAGTGACACTGCCGCGGGACGACACGGTGTCCTCGTTGAGCGCATCATCGAGCTTGACTTCTCCTCTCAAGATCTCTGGCGCTCTCCAGCCGACTGTGCCTGCGCCAGCGGCGCCGTGCGCAGTGGGTAAGAAGCTTGTTTGGTCAAAATCTAGCTTCTTGCATAAACCAAAATCCGATATCAGCATTCTGTGCCCGCGGTCTTTGCCCGTGCCGTTGCGCTTCGCGCTGGAGACGAGTATATTTTGAGGCTTGATGTCTCGGTGAATCAGCTTGAGCCCATGAAGATGTCTTAAGCCTGACGTGATTTGCCGGAGGGCCCTCTTGGGGTCGAACGCAGCAGATATTTCTTGATGTAGTTGAGGTGCCTCAATAATATCCGCCAAGGAGCAGGGACAGAGCTCGAGCGCAATATACAAGAAATTGGCCTGCGCTTCTTGATAGTAGTATCTAATTAGAGATGTTGTTAATCGCACAACTTGAGCGCAAAGATGTGAAAGTTAAATGGTACCTTATGACATTTGGATGATCATCCGACTCTTGGAGAATCGAAACTTCGCGAGCTGCCAGGGTGACAAAGTCCTGCAAGAGCCGTTTTACAGCTACTGCGCGTCCCTGGAGAGATCCACTGAATACTACGGTCCCATGCGAGCCGAAGCCTGATAATGGAGAAGGTTAGCATGAACTACAATCTTGTTCACTGGAGCGGAAAGTCACCTAATATTGTATCTGAGACGATTAGTGACGTAGGAGCCTGTGCCTGCACTTGGACAGGCTTTGGTGCATGCGAGAATACAAGACCAGTCGGTACCTCTTCTTCTTGCACTTTGATGTCCTCTTTGTCCTCTTTGTCCGCTTCATCTTTACCAGCTTCTTTCTCCTCCCCCTCGCCCGGATCGGCGACACCAACTTTCTTCTTTTTGCCTCTCCGTTTCTTCCTGCCCTTCCGTTTCTCTGGCTCCCCGTTCTCCCCGTCGCCACCCTCGCCGCCACTTTCGTCACCGTCTGCATCAAGGCTAGAAATGATCTCAGGAGTATTTGATACGGCAGCGATTGGGCCTGTCACAGTTGGCGGTGACTCCGGGGTTGGTATTGCAATTGGTGCGGTAGCAATGGTAGCGTTCTCCAGAGGTGACTCCTGCTCAGCTGCGTTCAGAGGAACGACAGGTAGAGGATTCGCGACGTCAAGCTGAAGTGTCACTTCCTTCGCAACATCGGCTTCTGGAAACTCAAAGTTGAAGCGTACTCGGACTCCCTTGAATCTCTTATACATCCACATAGCGCCGATCAGACCCAATCCAGTTGCCCAAAGAACAGCTGTAGCAAAGGCACTATGGCCGTTGCCTCCACCTATGTAGGGGATGTAAGGTAGGAGGGCAGAGGATGTGTGCAGTGCAGCCCAGGGCCATGTATTTGGCGTGATGATGGTAGTATTATCCACGTCGTTTCCGATCGTGCGATGTGGTTGGCGGTGGTGTCCTGGGTTATGTGAGCTAGACTCTGCAGGTAGAATAGGTAGAGGGAGAGGTGCGCCATCCAACAGGCCAATCCCCTTGCTGCCCTCCATGCTATGTTTGGCCTCCACTTGTGCCAACGTCTTCGTGCCAACCATGCACCTCTTATCCGTAACGCCCCATGCGGCCTCTTTGCCTGCATTCTTGCATGTCCGGTCGACCACATCCGCGATGTGATCGGTAAAGGGATGGTCGAACGCCACAAGTGGGTACCTCCCAGCGCTCATCGCAAAGAGCGCGTCGCTTTCTTCGAGAAGGCCTACATATGCACTGCTTCGCCCTGGTAGGGCATCGTATCCGCCAGCTCCTGCGCCAAGGGATGACGAGGATGTTGGTGGATTGGAGAGGATAGGGCGAGGCTGCAACAGGGCGAACGGCGCTTGACTCGCGGTCGTGCGCACAATGTCAAACACGGCTACAATTGGCTGGTGCATCGGAGATTTGGCATGCCACAGTGCATCAATCGGTGGTCCCGATCCGCCCTTCTTGCCTTTAGTGTTCTTGCCCGTATTGTTCTCGCTGGTACGAAAGCTGAAGATATCGCCGTTCGGGAAGCTCTGAACGTACGCATCGTCGACTGGACGAGAATAGGAAGCTTGTCGGGAAGCGTCGCGGTTGTTCGGGCCGTAGGTCGAAAAAGAGAGATTTTGGACGGGGGTTTTGCTGCGGGTTTTCGAGGAGCGGGAGGCGGGGGGTGACCGGGTGTAGATGGTTATATGGTAATCTATAGAGAATGTAGGTCTAATTATTTGGCGCACATATTGGCTGTTGAGGATACGAACCTGTCCGTCCAATCGAGATTTCTGTGCTGTCCTTCACCACGGGATTCTCCAACTCATCCAAGTCTATCCCAACATCATCCTCCCATCCATCTTTGATATCTTCAAATGGATCCCAAGGGCACTCAGCGTTTACTTCTTTCACAACACCCGTCTCCAACTCCAGGGTAAACATGCTCGTCTCTTTGCGTCCTACGAACACCCGTTTATCGCCATGCTCAGAAAGGGAGAAATCAAAAGGGGACATATTGACGAGCTCAGACATGGAGAAGGCAAGCCGCTGGAGGGGTGAGTTTGGAGATGTCATCACGTAGATGTCGCCCGATTGAGGCTCAATGATGTACACCTCTTGGTCCAGTTCGTCCTCGTCGGTACTGGAGCTCGAAGGCATCTGGGCGGGGTGTGTGGTGCGCACCAGCGGTCCTAGAGTCGATGGTGTTTCAGCAGTAGATGAGGCCGCCATAGACCACAATGTGTGTCCCGATGTGCGGTTGAGCGCGTGGAATTTGCCGTCGACGGAAGCAAGTAAGACGATGTCCAGTAGCTGCAGGGCCTCATCCTGCTCTCCGGAAGAGATGAACGCCGAGGGTTGGTGTAATGGATAGTCATCGAGTGGGACGGTGCGCTTGCGCAAGGCGAGGGAGTGTGAATCGGAGTTGGCTACTCCGACCACCAAAGAGATAGAGACGAGCGCGAAGATGAGGAATGGTAGGAGTATGGTATGCATCGTCTTCAGTCCATCACCAAAAGACAGGTAGACGATAGGGGCAGTAAAAGCAGAGCAGAAGGGCGAAAGACGGAGAAACGGCACCAGGTAACAGTGCGGTATAGAAGTATGTAGGTGAGAAAATCCAAAAGCACCGCCCGCTATTCCCTTGCGTCTCGGCCGCCCTGACACGGAAACAGAAATCCTCATCTCTCACTGTCAGCAATGTCAACATCCTCAGACCCTCGAGACCCCACTCTCCAAACTAAAGTGACTTTTCCCAAGACATGGCCCAAGTCTGACGTGAATGGTTAGCCTCGCGTTTCGTCATGAAAAACGCAAGAAAGATGAACTTCTTCCCGTAGATGCTCTCAGCACTTCTGGCATGTTTCTCGCTGGGTGAGTTTTGATTATTTCAGAGGCATAACTCTTAGCTAAAATATACATGCAAATAGTCTTGTCATGGTATCCAAAAATCGCTATATGGCGTGGCCAACGCTGTTCCTAGCCATAAACGGCTTGATCAACCGACACCCCTTGCGCACAAAGGAGAATGCAAGCAGTCCATGGTCTACTCTAATGTATGTTTTTAACTACATTAGACCCCTCCCCATTCGATTAGTTGCCTTTGTGGGCTGACCCTCGATCGTTTACAGGTTGTCGGTGACCGCTCTCCTCGTCTCATACTCCCAGTTGTTCCTTGCGCCCGTCGTAGCACCTACAGCTGTACCACTCGCCCATTAATTGGTCTGTCTTGCTGCTGCGATGTAATTCACCTTTTCGAAAAGGCCTATATTATTGGAACTTGCGACCCTATTTCTCCGAACCACGACAGACAGCGACAGACCTGTCACCGGGAGCCTCGTGATTGCCCCAAAGGTTTCTGCAACGTTCTCCGACGTCTTGCTCCCACCGAAAAGTCCCATGAACCGCGCCATCAATGATGCTTTTCAGTCGATTGACACCAACACTGTTGGCCTCTGCTCTCGAGTCTATGCGGTGCCATTTCAGAGAGTAGCACGTGAAAGGTTGAAGTTTCCCCATCATCATTATCATGATCTTTGGTTCACAATTGATTGAACTTCAGTGACCACTGCAGAAGCCCGTGGAAGGTGAACAAGACCATCGGTAAAAGCTCAATACATGCCTTCATTCTATTATTGGCTGGACATACCTCATTCAGCGCGGGGAGTTAAAGGGATAATTCTCGGTCGCTGGCTCCGCACTCACATTGAGTGCCCCTGTACTCCAAGAGCTGGTGCTCGCGCGAGTAATAATGACAGTGCTGACCAGTCAAAATTAGTCTATAGGGCGCTGGCATATGCATTGCCAGGTCATCGATGCCGAGCTGCGCCGGATGCTTAAGACCAGCACGCAAGGACTTGGTAAGAACCCTGCGTTAAGTCACAATACAAATACCTACACTATTCACTCAAGTTGACTCATTTAAATTGTACCCAGCGAACCTGTTGTGAAGTATCGTTTCAGATATTACTTGCGGCAAGGACCTGAGAGTATCGGGAAGAAACATCGCTGGCTTGAACAACTCATTAGCAGGTCTGTCGCACTCTGTCTTACCCGTTTGCTCTAGCTATATTGGCATTTTGCCAGTTTGAATCCAGCCATTTGACAATATTCAAATGTACTCTAATTATAACATGCAAGAGTTTGCTAGCTAATCGTCACGTGCTCATATTCGGCGCCAATCGCTCATAGATTTGCAAAATCGATCCTTTGACTCAGTCGACAGATACACTTGTTCAGTTATACCCTCTATCACCAACATGACGCTAGACATCTTACAATTCATTGACTCGAAAGGCGGGAATGCGGAAGAGATCAAGGAGTCGCAACAGAAACGGGGAGAGTCAGTCGAGCTAGTCGACGAAGTCATCCAGATGTATGCAGATTGGGTGAAGAGTACGTTTCTTTCCGGTAAGAACATGAAATATAGAGCTAAGGGCATTGTATCATAGTGGACTTTGAAAGCAATCAACTCAGCAAGAAATCGAACGCGGTGCAGAAAGAGATCGCAGCGAAGAAGAAGGTATGATCGTGCATGCCTTAGCGAAATAGTTGTCACATACTGAGTGGCACGATTTTTATAGGCGAAGGAGAGCGCAGATGACTTGGTGGCCACGAAAAAAGACCTAGATGCGCAGATCGACGCCAATCGCAAGAAGACCAAAGAGTTTGAGGTCGTAATGCGTGCCAAAGCCAGCACAGTAGGCAACATTGTTGGGAAGAACGTGCCCGTCAGCCAGACCGAGGTGAGAGCGGAACTTGCAGCAGTGGTTCCGTCTGCATGCTCGAGGTTCTCATCGAGGTTTCGCAGGATGACAACACGACAGAGCGCACATTCCACCCCGACGGACCGAATGCGCAGGTAGAGAAGAAGGCGGACATTATGCCTCACCACGAGGTGCTGCTTCGTCTGGACGCCATGGATCTTGACCGAGGTGCCAAGGTGGCGGGCCACCGTGGTTACTACCTCACCAATGACGGGATAGACCTGAACATGGCTTTGATTAACTATGGTCTCGACTTCTTGAGAAAGAGGGGGTACAAGAAGGTGCAGCCGCCTTTCATGATGAACAAAGATGTGATGGCAAAGACCGCGCAATTAGATCAATTTGATGAGGAGTTGTATAAAGTATGTCGTCATTTCTATCTGATAACAGCGCCATCTCTTATGTATCTTCTGGGTAGGTGATAGCCAGCGACGATGAGAAGTACCTCATCGCCACCTCGGAACAACCTATCTCTGCATTTCACTCTGATGAGTGGTTCGAATCACCCGAGACACAACTTCCCATTCAATATGCCGGCTATTCCACCTGCTTCCGCAAAGAGGCTGGGTCGGCTGGGAGGGATATGTGGGGCATCTTCCGCGTGCACCAGTTTGAGAAGGTCGAGCAGTTCTGCATAACGCATCCCGAAAAGAGCTGGGAGATGTTTGACGTCATGGTGGGCAACGCCGAGGCATTCTACCAGAGTCTGGGCATCCCATACCGTGTGGTGGGCATCGTGAGCGGGGCGCTCAACTTAGCTGCAGCGCAAAAGTATGACTTGGAAGCGTGGTTCCCGTTCCAGGGCGCGTACAAAGAACTGGTTTCATGCTCGAATTGCACAGACTATCGTACGTCTCTGCACTCATTTTCGCATGTTAATAATTTGACATATATTGCAGAGAGTCGAAGGCTAGAAGTTCGATGTGGTCTCAAATCAAAAGATCAGCAGCGTAAAGTTTATGTACATATGCTGAACGGAACGCTCTGCGCCACCGAGAGAGCGCTATGCTGTCTTGTCGAGAATTATCAGACCCCCGAGGTATGTTTCATCGTTCTTTTTCTCTATTTATTGCAGTTGCTCAATAAATCACTCTCCAGGGATTGAAAATTCCTGAGGTCTTGAGACCGTACATGCAAGGTCGTGATTTCTTGCCTTGGGTGAAGGAGCTGCCAAAGAATCTAGAACGGAAGAAGGCTTGAACTTGGAGGCCTTGTTTTGCATGATATTATATCTATTTGGAGGTGCATCGAAAGAATAAAATCCTTACGTGGTGGTAAGTGCAGAAAGAGTTCCCTCAAACAGCCGGATCTCTGATCTGAATCGGCGGGGTTACGATTCGTTTAGGTAGATTCGTATACCTTACTTTCCCTCAGCATGGAAGATCCGATGTGGTGGTTGTGTTTCATTCTGGAAAGACGCTAAGCTACGAGCAGGGCTATTCTGATCTGATCAGTTGATGATGGAAAGCAGAGGAAGTCATACAATTTCAGCATCCTGCACATATCTATTTATATGCTGATGATACTCTACATGGGCTGAATTAATTCTTTAATTGGAGGAAGCATTGAATTGATGCTCATGGTAATCCATCTCACTGCGAGTGAATTAATGTAAAAATGAAGCTTGATAAGAGCCTCAGTATATTCTAACTCGTCGTGATCAACGGTTCAAATTCGAGGCTGTGCTCGGTGACCGGTGAAGTCCGAGCCAGGAAATCTTAAGCGCACAAGCGCCCGGCCCGATCCTTCAATTTTCGTCTTCAATCGCTATGCCAGATATCCCTTGCGGTGGTCAGATATTTGACCTCGCTTTCCATCCGAATCGACCGATCGTTTACACAGCACTACTCACCGGAGAGGTCAAAGCCTTTGGCTACGGCGAACAAGGGAACCATGAAACACAATTTGTGTGCAAGCCATCGAAAAAGTCGTGTCGCAGCTTGGAGCTAAACCCAAGCGGGGAGAAACTCTGGTCAGTTGGAAAGGCAAAAAATTTACAGTACGTATCCTATGATTAGACTGTAACAGAATATTGTTGAAATGCATACATAAAGCACAATCGACACCACGACGGGTAAGATTAGTGATGCCCGCAAAGACATCCACGAGTGCGTGCGGGGTTGTATATCAATCCTCCAGGAGCCTCATTATATGATAATTGCGCCTGAAGAGCCCCGATTAACCGGGTGAAGCATGTTATGACGCATATGCTTGCTACTGGGGACGACGATGGCGTGGTCAAAGTGAGTCCTATCGTTTTGGCTCAATTGCTCGAATGTTTAACTTTTCAAAAGCTTTGGGACCCACGCGTGCCTGAAGCAATTCGAGAACACAATCACCATTATGATTTTATCTCAGACTTTCTATGGCTTGAAGACAAAAAGCACCTCGTCGTCACCAGGTTCGTACTACGAACTATTATACAAATTGACATTAAATTAATAGTCTACAGTGGTGACGGGACGCTATCGGTACTTGATGTACGAAACAAAAAGAAGGAGCCATTTGCCCAATCAGAGGATCAGGAAGACGAGTTACTTTCCATGGTCACAATCAAAGGGTATGCCTTCACCAAACTTCCCGCGATATTGACGCAGCAATGATAACTGCTCTCAGTGGCGCTAAAGTGGTTGTGGGCACTCAACTTGGCATTCTGTCTATATTCAACAGAAACAAAGGGTGGGGTGATTGCGTCGATCGGGTTCCAGGGTATGCATTTTCCTGTACCTAGAACCCTGGCGTACACACTCACATTTCTATACAGCCATCCCTCCTCTATCGATGCACTCTGCGCCCTGCCCCCTTCATATCCCTCCTCGCATTCAACTATCCTCACAGGCTCCTCGGACGGCCTCCTGCGCGCTGTGCAGCTGCTCCCCACGAAACTTGTCGGCGTAATTGCGGATCACGGAGAGTTCCCCATCGAACGTGTCCGTGTCGACATGGGCGGTACGGGTCGGTGGGTCGGGAGCGCGGGTCATGAAGAGGTTTTGAAGATGACAGATTTAAAGGATATATTCGAAGATGAAGATGAGAACGAGGAAGGAGAGGGCATGGACGAGGAGGATGAGGAGCAAGGAGCTACTGTGGCCGATCTGAGTGGGAAAGGTGAAGATTCTGACGCGGATGTGAGCGAGGAGGTTCCCGAGACGGAGGGAAAGGATAGTGACGACGAAGAGGATGAGGAAGAGGAACCGCAAGAGAAGAAGCGGAAACGTGGGAAGCAGGATAAAGATGAGCTGGCGGGGCGGAAGAAGAAAGGACGAAACCAGATCGATTCTGAACCTTCCTTCTTCTCTGATTTATAAACGTTGGCCCTGTGAAGGGGCTAGAGTTCAGCTTCTTGCTTACGGTACATATGATACTCGGTTATCTCCAGTACCATTCCTCTTGGTCGTCTGCCACGCAGGAGCTGGTCCAATCACGGATATAGATCTCACAGGCTGCATGCTCGCACGCGTCTCCTGCCCGCGAGGCCACGATGCCTAGGAGAATATTTAGTACAGTCGGGGCCATATCGGACGCAGGCTTAGTACAAGGTTGGTTTCCATCTTACAGAAGGGTTATCAGAAATATAGGTGTCAAATGTTTCATGGGGTCATAATGGGCATACCTTCGCGGACCAGAGAAATTGAACAGTGTAGAAGATATTAACCCACAAAAGTTTGCACTTATAGGAGACAAGGAGCGAGGAGTGCGCGACGGCTCGGCCTTAGATCTGCTTCAAACCTCGACAGAAAGGAGGATCGTCGGCGAGTCTAGATCTGTTTGTGATTGAGGGTGCCATGAGAATTCCAACATTAGCAAAATGCTTATAGGCCTTATTGTTTAATCAACGAGAAGATCGGCCAGATGGCTCGCGACTGTTGTATTGACCAAGGGATGAGATGAGGGAATGGCTATCCCCGGAGAACGAATTCTGATAAGATGGTGTCTAGTGGCCGCTAAGTCCGTAGCGATGCTGCATTGTAAGAAAGCCCCGGTGCCTCAACGCCGCAGATGTGAGACTGATGAGAAGCCGACGTGAAACACTGGTTCTTGGACTGGTCACTGGGCACCTTCGGGATCGACGTCGATGAACAAGTTGCAAGTTAGGAGCACGTGGGCTCGGATCTTGCACCCGCTGCTTGGGCGTCTAAATCATCCTTCTGCTCAGTGTCCACGATGTTGTCCAGGAATACTTTGCTCGGTCGTCGCGTCGTAACGTTGGCTTCTCGTAGAAATCTCTCCACAAGAGCATCTACCATACTATCCTCCCTAGACATCCCAACATCAGGCGAAGTACCTGGAGTCTATGATGGCGCGTGGGGAGGGAGTGGGGAGGTCTTTGAGAGTGTGTGCCCGACCACTGGAGAGATTCTTGCTCGAGTCAAATCTGTGAGTGATCTGTCATACTTTACATCTTCTTCATAAACTAAGCAGAATATCAGGCAAGCCCACAGGAATTGCATGATGCGCTCGAGAAGACACGTGAAGCTTATGTCTCATTCCGTTCGGTACCTGCTCCTCGCAGAGGAGAGATCCTGAGGCAAATACGGGAAGCGTTAGCCGCTAAGGTATGTATGACTCTCCCTACCCCGTCAACTCAAAGGTTACATTTTTTCAGAGGGATGAACTGGGCGCTCTCGTTTCTCTGGAAATGGGTAAGATCCGGACAGAAGGTGTCGGAGAGGTGCAAGAGTTTGTAGACATTGTAAGTCATCCTCAGTATGTCTGCTTGTCTCTCGAGTGCTCAAACCCCAAAAGTGCGATTATGCTGTGGGTCTTTCCCGGATGATGAATGGCAACTATGTTGCCTCTGAAAGACCAGGGCACTCCATTCTCGAGGGTGAGTCTCTTTCTACTCTCACCCATGAGCTAACCCAAGTGCTCACGAGTCGCTAGTTCCCAATCCCCTCGGAGTTGTGGCTGTTCTATCCGCTTTCAACTTCCCCGTTGCAGTATATGGCTGGTCAGTATCACATTTACTGTACCTAATTGCAAAACTTGAGTGTTGTCTCTCTAGGAATCTCGCGCTTTCGATGGCAGCTGGTAATGCAACGCTGTGGAAACCGTCACCTAGCACGCCTCTCTGCGCAGTTGCAGTCACGAAGATAGTCTCACGCGTTCTAGAGGCCAACGGAATTAATGGCGCTGTGGCAGGTCTTGTTACCGGTGGTAAGGATGCCGGTGCTGCCGTAGTGGAAAGCCGGGACGTTGATTTGGGTAAGAAATTTCTTCCTTCGATGGCATGCCAAATTGACTATCGTACTCTAGTCTCTTTTACCGGTAGCGAGGCCGTTGGACGGATCGTCGGGAAGAACGTACAGTCACGCTTTGGCAAGGTTCTTCTTGAGCTTGGTGGAAACAATGGTACATGCCCCGTCCTCGTTTCATAAGATGAAATACTAATCCTATATTCAGCCTCTGTCATCATGCCCGACGCGGACATGTCTCTCGCAGTCCCGGCGGTCTTTTTTGGAGCGGTTGGAACCGCAGGTCAACGCTGCACTTCTACACGGCGGTTATATTTGCACAAATCTATTGCGGAGGAATTCTTGGCCCGTTTGCAGAAATTGTATGGAGGCGTAAGGGCTGGAGACCCGTTGGATGCCAATACGCTTCTCGGCCCTCTTCACACCCAGGGTGCTCTCGGGGTCTACGCGGATGCGGTGAAACATCTTCGCGATTCAGACGCTGAAATCTTATCTGGCGGGCGTCGCTATGAAGATGGCCTGCTCAAGAATGGGAACTTCGTCCAGCCAACCATTGCCATACCCAAAACCCGTGACCCAAAGGACAAGATCTGGAGCACGGAGACCTTCGCTCCAATCTTGAATGCTGCTGTGTTTGAGGAGTTGGAGGAAGCTATCGAATGGAACAATGCGGTCCCTCAGGGCCTGTCGAGCAGCTTGTGGACTCGGGATCTGAGGAATGTGGGCAAGTGGATAGGCCCTGCTGGCAGTGACACCGGAATTGTCAACGTGAGTAAATTGATTCCCTTTTTTTGCGCGGCCACCCTCACACCCTTCGAATTCGAATGGTGGCCTTCTCCCACGCAACCTGCATCGCGTCTGACCCCGTTTGAATTGACAGGTTAACGTTGGCACAAGCGGTGCTGAGATCGGCGCCGCCTTTGGAGGAAATAAGGTGCGTGGAAGATCTGTCGATGTCAAAAGTTTGCTAATCACCGTCTATGTCCATTAGAGTACTGGATGGTAAGTCGTGTTCTTGCACACCTGCAGTCTGACCCTTGTGATTTTTACTTACCCTTTCTGCAGGGGCCGAGAGTCGGGAGGAGACGCATGGAAACAGTACGTCCGGTGGAGTGCGTGCACGGTGAATTTCTCAGATGCTGCCCCGTTGGCGCAAGGTGTCAATTTTTCGACGTGATACGAGAAAGGCGAAGCGCTGTGAGCGCTGAAAATTGGAAGGGCGGCATTGGGTATACTAGATGCCATACTCCCTCAGTATTCTAAGCCCGTAATACATATTTAGGCGACATAGATTTGTCGAGGAAATGCCGCGTAGGCAATCGAACTCAATTCGAGATGCGTTTATGTCTACCACCTGCTCAAAATCGGATGTTTTATGGGGAATTCCCCAGGGGATAAGATCTAGGCCTGTCAGCAAGGTGTTAATGGAGATGGCGGCGATGGCAGAGATGGTCGGTTTCCCCGTTGAGTGATATTTACCCGCACAACCGACGGCACGATTCCATATCCATCAGCAACGGCACATCAAGAACACGGCTACATCACGGCAATGAAGACATCCGGGGTGAAGCAGGTTGCTGGGTCTTCCATAACAGAAAAATATATGGGAGGATTGAAGTGCCATGTCATGATAAGATAATGAATTGCGTGCAAAAGCGGTGTATAGTGACGCGACGGTTGTGTGCAACGTGGTGTCGTCCACAAGCGCCTCTCTGATTGCTTTCCTTTTTCCGGCTTTCCTTTACTGATGGCCGATCGCTCACAAAAGTTGTTGATCCATGCCACCTTCACGCTCCCCTCCAAACAACAACATCTCTCTCCTCCTAGAAGCAGCAGCTGCCGCGCCTATGCTCTCAGACGATCTACCCTGGCCAGAGCTAGGCAATGTGTCGAGAGGTGCGACGCGGGGTAACCAAGGCCAGAAGGGTGCTTTAGGGCCACCAGACCAAGAAGGCCGCTGCATTCTCCAGCTTAGAGTCCAGCCAGGTGTCCTTGTCGTGCGCTTGAATCGACAATCTAGCGACTGGTATCGGATCCTGGACGGAGAGGTGACGCGCGCGCTCAAGCTCACTAAAACGTACTGGAGAAAAGCCCGGAGACGGCAAGATTATGACCCACGGGCAGACCAGGATCACATCGAGCTTCATGAATGGCTCCAGCAACTGAAGGACAAGACTATGTCTCATCTCGAGCTGCTCATGCAAAAAGGCGACATACAGGGGCCACCATACAATATGCCCGATGGCATTGAACTCACTTTCCTGCGCAAATTCATAGAGCGGCACAACGCTGGGATACCGCATAATCCTCGGCTACGCGATGGGGATGCAAGCGAATGGCCGACAGCGGTCAAAGAAGATGAGTCGGCGACTCCGGAGGCGTCCGAGTCGGACGGCGGCGCAGGAGGGTCAAATCATCAGATGCAGATGGCGACAGGTACGTCACTCGGAGATATCAACTCCTTTGATTTTGACCTCAAGCAACGTTAATATTGATAGAGGCTCCTCCTTCTCTCCCCTCTCGTACCGCAGAAATGGCCACACATGCTCGTGTGATGCCCACCCCACCCACACCATCATCCGCCAGCGGTGATTGGTTGCTGCAGGAAGCACAATCCTCTCGTATGTGCTAAAATCTGACTATCTTTCATGTACCAATCATGCTATTTAGGGCAAGCGCTTCTTGATTCGCGTGCCAAATTAGCGCGCGCACAGCAAGACAGCCAAGATGCCTTCCAAACATACACACATACACTTGAACGAGAGCGCATAGCCAGACAAGAAGTGCATACCGCAGAGCAGCGTCGCGACGATGCCAGTAGGTGATCAGCGCTCGTCGTATACTATGATACTGATTATTGTTATCGTAGTGTTTAATCTCTTATCGCGAAGCCAATCGGCACCGCAACCTGGTAAATTACATCGCATCTTTGCTACCTCATACCCTAATCGGAGGTGCAGAACACTTATCCCATCGATCATCGGGGGTTATGGATGACCGACGAGGTTTGCCACCTGAATTCAAAATCTGAAAAACAAGCTGACTATCTAGCCCTTCGCTCAGTTGATTTTCAGGGTGGCTTGCCACCACAAATGCATGACCATGAGCGTCAAATGAACCCCGAGAACATGCGAACTCACGGTCTCAGTCCGAAAGCCGTGGATTGGCGGCAACCTGAACCTCTAAACTTTTTTTCCAACGACGGCAGCGGGCTTTCAACCCTCGATGTGAGACAACGTTACTAATCGTTTCACATTATTGTGTCTAATCTTATTGATTTCGAAGGACCATGGGGTACAAATGCATCAAAGCCGCAAACACCCGCGCAATTGGGATCAAAGCGGTCAGCTACAGAGTGAGTACACCCCGACTTACTCGCGCAGCTGGGTCCTTGCCTAACAGGAATATCATCTTACTCTTATCTCAAGTGGAACAAACCAACTGCGAGGTAATGACCTTCGCACGTCCTCCGTCTGCCGCATCGCTGGACCTGATATTGCTCCACTCGCAGCCCCAGGATCCCGCATTCCTCCCACCTAGAAAGCGAATTCACCACCTCCCTTCGCAGCTCGAAATGCAGAGCGCCTCCGCGATGCAGTCAGAATTGGGTTACACATGACGGTCTTGCATTTTACGACAGTTTGATTACGACAGTATCTTTAGAATAGTACATTCGAATCTTCCTTACACACACCCTCGTTTTGAAGGAGCGACCTCCAAGCTCTTTCTCCTTATCGCATATTTATTATATTACACTTGCTTTCGCCCCCTTGCTGTTTTACCCCCTTAGAGGCTTTGTATCATGGACTGGACCCAAATTGACTGTTGTGCATGTGCATGTATTAACATGAAGGTGGCATTCGCAACCGACCTAATTATGTCTTGTCTTACGGTGGGATCAGGCAGGCTTCATCGGAAATTTCTGAGTTATTTGAATACAGTGCTTAGGCGCTTAACTTAAGATCGAATGCATTATTCTTCAAAGGCTCTACTTATCCAGAATTTTTGTTGGTTGATGGGCCACAAGTACTTAGTGGCAGAAATCTGGACTGTGTGCAGGTATATTATAATACTATGTTGATGAAGCAAATAGTCCAACGCTGGAAGTCTCTACAGTGTCTCTACACTCATTGTGATGATATGCTTCTCGGAATCATTGAACATATTTCAAATTGCCATTGCATGTTTGTCAACGGCATCAATAAAGGATCTCTGAACACTTCGATCCTCGGATGGGACCTTTGCCGCGTAACTATCCTATCCTATCCTCCGCTCGCCGCTCAACGCGATCAGGTAATTTCATTAGCTCTTCATGCATGATATCTATTCCAGTGGCTATGAATGCTGCATGGCTCTGGTGCCTGCAGATGCTCAGGCGGAGCGCGAAACTCGTTCGGGGAAACCCTTCATCTGCGAATTCGAACACGAAGCACTGATTGTCAAAGACTCGCCAAGCTCTTGACAGACTTGTTTGGCTTTCACGTGGAAGTCTGGAAAATCTAAACCCGGAAGTATAGCGTTTGATACGCTTCGGTAATTAGTGAAAAAATGTGTGCAGTAGGAAAGATTTCTTGTATAGACTCAAAGGGGCCCAAGGATGGACCCTGAGGCGAATGCTGATTTCGGTATGTCATCTGCATCTAAAAGTATTCTCTCAACGGAGGTGTGCTAGTACGCATCGGTGGAGTGCGAACGATACTTTTGTGAACACTTAGGCTGTCGGTTAGTTTTCCACTGCAGCAGCGAATCACCACAGCATTGGTGTAGGGTTCCCTGGTCTCATGTATACATACACATGAGCAGCATGCAATTGGTGAATGTAATCGCAGGTCCCGCAGCCGTAGCTCGGAGGAGGAGAGGGGGCGAGGAGGTGTCACCGAATCTAAAGTCATGGACATTAATAGAAAATTAACTTCCATGCCAGCACCAAAAGATCTGCGTCAAGCCCCAGCTATTATGAAATGGGCTTATCGAGCGTTATAGCCATTTCTTTTGGCTAGGATGGCGAGATTAGAGGACACAGGGGTGAATCAACAAGGCGCCTGCAGGCTGATCTTGACCTGAGATCTGAGTACATCAGTCGAAGAAAGGAGGAGGCAAAACAGGAAGGAGCGCTACTTCAAGTGGCTTGTTCATAGCTGTATACGGGGCGTAAGCTTGAGGAAGATGCGTCTTGCGTATTTGTTACTTCGGGAATGCACATTGTCGACTTTGTAAGATATGACTAGCCACGGAGATACGAGGCGATATCATATACTTCATTGGAAGGCGCGTAGTCGCGGGAATAAAAAAAAGAGGTCACAGAGGTACTTTGGCGGCTACGATAGCTGGTATGCGACTGCGCCTCGCTCGCCTGAGGGACGTTGGTTGCCTAAGTGTAAGCGCCGATGAACTGGAGTTGCGTGAAAGCACATGATGTCGCTGCGTCACAAATGCAAGGCGTTTCTGAGTACATATCTCACTTTCTAATTCGGCTTGTTTTCCGACCCAGAACTGCGTGGTTGATGGTGATCGGTAGAGGGCTGAGGGGATGAAAGTTTCAAAGAGGTCCACGCAAGTCTGGAAGGTAGTCGGAGCGCATCGGGTTTAGAGATGTCCAGGATATGATACCATCTTTCAGGTCCAAGCGAGAGTGCATAGAATGCAGCCATAGATAACAATTGATGGTGATGAGGGTTGATTCAAGTTCGCTGTGCGAAGAAACGAACGACAGAGACGACATGCTCACTACTGGCTCCGCGCTACCTCCCAAGCGCGACCTTCTTCCTTTCAAGTTTCATCCATCACTCCTTGTCTGCCGTCGTGTTTCTTTCCCCAGGATCCCCCTGTGAGACGCAGAGGGACCAGTTATATGTCGGGAAAAGCACCTCCCAAAGGTCCTAGAGCGTTGCTGGGTTCGCTTCCAACAGGTCAAGCGAGTTCTGCATCGACATCGACCAACTCACAGCCATCATCATCATCCACGCCAATATCCCCGGCGAAGAAAGCTCTACCTACTGGTCCGCGCTCACTGACCAATGGAGGCTACAATACAAGTCAGACCTCATTCAGGGGTGGTAAGCCGAAGCCAGCATTAAATGGGCACATCCCAGTTGGACCAGCAGCTGCTAGCACTGGAAACGCGAAACCTCCGCCCACAGGCCCCAGCGCTCTGTTGGGTAGAGGTTTAGACAAGGGAAAACAGGCGGAACGAAATCCAATTTCATTTTCTTTGGTACATTCAAAAGTGCTATAATGAGACGCGCATCTTACTGATCTTGGTTCTTTGATTTATAGCCGAGTAAACCTCAGTCCACTGCTCCTGTGTCTCATAGCTTGCCAAACGGACCCGTCAAAGTCTCTTTTTCTCTGAAGCGACCCGTGAATGGCGCGCCGCCGCCGCAACCAGCATCCAAACCTCCGCCACCCCCACCGCCCTCGCATCCGCCGCCTCCACCTCCACCACCCGCTTTCGAGCCGCCGCCGCCTCCACCACCCGCTTCCGAACCTCCACCGCCTCCGCCTCCACCACCTTCATCTGCGCCGCCGCCGCCGCCGCCACCTTCAGCGCCTCCTCCGATGTCGCCCCCCGCTCCGCCTCCGTTACCACCGCCGCCTTTGGAATCTCCACCACCACCGCCTCCTCCTGGCTCCTTACCGCCCCCACCACCACCATCAATCACCGCACCACCACGCAAGCCATCGCCTCCACTGAAGCCCCCATCTCCTCCGCCACCACCCAAAGTATATTCATTATCACCGCCACCTCCCTGGCCACCTGCGCGAACAGAGTATCCAGAAGACAAAAATTTCAAAGTCCTCTACGATCCTGCGCTGGACCGAGATCGTGATGGGGTTATGCAGTTACTGGTTGAGAAGGTTCGAAATGTGCCGTCAACTTCTTCTCAGACAGATGCGCGTATTAAAGGGAAAGGAAAAGGAAAAGAGGTTTTATACCGATATAACGGTGAATTGGTGGAGGGAGAAGCCAAGATTATTCTGCGAGACCCTAGAAAGGTTCCGGGATTCAGGTCGATGAAATCTCAATGACCTGCAAGGACTGATTTTCATGAAGTCAAGTACAAGGTACGTGATTTGAAAATTGATATCTGTCTACAGAGGCCTGATTTTCTCAGTATGATGCAAACTCCACCGGCCCACCACCGCCCACCGCTGTGCTTATTACTAAATTGTCCCCCCTTGCTCAAACTGGGACGATCTGAAAGCACTTCAGCGTATACGGGTCGATACAGTCATTCGATGCGCGGCGAGACTGGACTGGGGCATTGGCAGGGGTCGTACACATCGAATTCGCGACACACGAGATGGCGAAGGTATGTGTTGAAAAGGAGGATGGTAAACGGCTTGGAGTCGGAAACTTGATGGGCTTGACTCCTGCGCAAGGCGAAGGGGCGGAGATCCGCGTAGTGTTTGATGGGGAAGGGTTGAAGTTGCGAGCCGTGCTGAAGGAACTGGATGAGGGTCGTAGGCGGACAATGGAAGAGAAAGCGCGCAAGGAGAAGGGGTCTAAGATCCAGGAGGCCAATTCTTCCACTGCGACACCTCTAACTAGCCATTCGGCGGGACAAACGCCACAGCAGCCTAATTGGCGAACATCAAGTACTAATGTGCCTCCTCGACCTTCTGCTCCGACACAATTGCCCCCACTGCCTTCTCATTTACCCGCGAAGCCCATCACGCTGCCCCCGCCTCCCGTGGCCAGCTCCCCATCGGTGCAGATAGCCAATGGTCATCAAGTACCAATAGGGGCAACACTTGGTCGCGTGAAGCGACCTCCACAAGCACGCCCTATGCCATCTGCGACCAGTATGGCTAGCGCGCCCCAGATTCGACATCCACTGCCTCAAAATCCCCTCAAAGCTCACTCGCATATTCCAATGGCCACACCCATTCGCTCGTATTCTCACTCCTCTGGTCGCTTGTCGCGCCTCAATCCTTATTCGCAACCTTCGCCGCATTATGCTCCGTCGCGATCTCCATCGCCCATCTCCCGCAGGCCAGGCCAATCGAGCCAGAACTCGAGAAAGAGGGAGCGTGAGTTGGTCAGGGAGGCTTTGTATAAGAATGGGTATGAGCATGCCAGGATTGATGCCAGCTCCATCGGTGGTGGAATCATGGAAGATGATGTGCGAGATTTCTTTGATGGCTTCAAAGTGGATAGGGTTCTCCGTGACTCTGAGGGCTGGTATATTACGTTCAGGGATCGGGACAGCGCGCAGCGAGCCAAATTCGTGTTGAACTCAGGCGCGCGTAGTTTGGTGCATCATACCGTATCTATTTCGGTTCATCCACCACCATCAAGTTCGTCGCTGACTGGGTCGGCGTCGGGAAAAACGCGATGGGACGAGGTGGATCTGATGGCGGAGGCGGAACAGATGATTTGGAGGGAGTTGGGTGTCCTATTGGAGAGAGATGTGAAAGATAAGCTGGTCGCGCCTAACGTGCGTAGGCTCGCGGGACAGGAAAAGATGAAGAAATCAGCGGCGAAGGCGACACTGAAAGACTCGAGAGCAGAAGAGGAGCAGAAGGCTGAGAGGCGGGGGTTGAAGGGACTGTCTTTCAAGAAGCCGAACAAACGGGTGAGGGTGGAGGAGGCTGTGGGGCCTGAGCCAGTGGAGGTTGAAGCTGAGGTTGCCGAGGTTGCGCCTGTTGAAGAAATGGACCTGGATGCTGAGGAAAGGCCCAAAAAGAAGCAGAGAAAGGATGCTCCGAAGACGGCCAAGAAGGTGGCCGAAGAGGACGAACTCGAGTCTGAGGACGAGGACACTCTGGTCACCGAGGCCGTTGAAACCGCGCGCAAGAGAGCCACGTCGGAAGATCGCTTGGAGGACCAAGACGAACCTGTCAAGAAGCGTACAAAGACCCATCATGTCGATACTAAAGACTCGAAGGTGCGCAAGAAGAAGAAGCCTCCACCGAAGAAACTTGTCAAAACCGCTCCAGCCAAGGAGGTTGAAGTCTGTGACGAAGTTGTCCTGCCTGACAACCTGGACTTCGAACCCCCTAGCGTGGCTCAAGTCCGCGTCACTCCTGATCCATCCCTTTCCCGATCACCTTCGCCTGCTCCGTGCACGCCCACAGAGACATCTCAACCTGTAAATGTACCTCCAAATCCCTCAGACTTCGGGCTTTGTGAAGACGACGAGGATCTCTATTTCGCGCGCCTTGCATTGGAAGGCCTTCCCGACGAGCCGCAATCATCTGTGCCGCCTCCACCTGATATCACCACAGATCCACCTTTCCGAGTCCATGTCACGGGCGCTGCTCGTACCGAGGGCTACTACAAGATTTCGATTGCCGAGAAATCTGCGTATGTCACTCAGTATGCGCTGCGAACGACAGCAGCAGAGGAGGAGGTGCCCGTCGAAGCACCCAAACCACAACACGTCACCTCCTCGCGTTCAAACCGCGCCAACGCCAGAAGAGCAGCGCAGGGCTTGGAGGAGATTAATCAAGTACAGCGTGCTGTGGCCTTGTCAAAGGGGGAGACTGCTGCAGAAATGACTGTCAAGTTTAATCAACTGCAGACCAGGAAGAAGCATCTTCGCTTTGCTCGTTCGCCCATTCACGACTGGGGTCTGTATGCACTTGAAAGGATATCTCGCGGCGAGATGGTCATCGAGTACGTGGGCGAGGTCATCCGTGCACAAGTGGCAGATAAACGGGAGAAAACGTACGAGAGACAGGGCATTGGCAGCAGTTATCTCTTCCGAATTGATGAAGATCTCGTGGTGGATGCTACCAAGAAGGGCAACCTTGGGTACGTCTGCACTGAATTGATAGTGTACTTGTCGCTCATTTTCACGTTTCAGACGGCTGATAAATCACGCCTGTGACCCGAATTGTACTGCGAAGATCATCACCATTAACGGCGAGAAGAAAATCGTTATTTATGCGAAACGTGACATAGAACTGGGTGACGAGATTTTATATGGTAAGATTATTATGGTCGTGCAGGTGCTTGCAGCTGATCCAATTGCCTTCAGATTATCATTTCCCTATTGAACAGGACAAGATTCCTTGCTTGTGCGGGTCTGTCAAGTGCCGCGGTTATCTCAATTAATCACTTTCTATTCGCATTAATATCACTTATACCACCCCGCTCGCGTTTCTGACTCTCATCGCATTCTTTTATATCTGTATCGTCTACCTGGTTTACTAGCAAGCGCATCCTGTTATCGCATGGTTCAACACTGTTTTCGATGTACTTGCGTGTTCGTGTATGAGCAGTCCGCAAACCTGGCTGGAAACAGTATCATCAGGTTACTGAAGGATCTCTTACTGATTTGAGTAGCACCAACCCCAAGCACGTGTTCCGGTTGTTGGTTTATCTACAGAGTGAGTGCCGTGAGACCTCCTCGAACTGACTACAATATTGAGAGATGGTTTCTGTTAGTTTCTATTGAGCGATTAATCGAAAGAGTATGGTCGGTAATGCAACTAAAAATACAATGTGCTATTATATATGGGAGAGAGAAACATGCGATATGTGATGAGGTCCAAACAGAAGAGAAGATAATGGAAATATGAAGGAATAAATAAAATCAGAGCTTCCGCAGAGCCTCAATGATGTCCCGACAATCACTTTCTGCTGCCCAGCGTTTCCCCCTCTGCTCTCGGTACCAGCCGCCAACGAATGCCACGTCCGCTTCTGAATGCTTAAAGCCACCTTGCTTCGGCGTCGTCCCCAAATCTCCCACCATAATCTCCAGGCCGTCTTCACTGACCTCATCCTCACCAAAGCCGGAATCCTCTTCCCATTCATACGATGTCCTACTCTTCCTCGTCCCATAGGCATCGAGCATGCGCTTCATGAGCGCAGCGTCTTCGCCGTAGACGACTTCTGGCGGCACCGACTGCCCAAGCTGCCGCCTCAGCTTCCATAGGCGTCTCTTTTTTGCTGCTTCTGGGGATAAAGGTTCCTCCTTCTCTTCCTCAAAGGCCGTCATGGGAAGCTCTGAGTCGTCACCCTCGTCGCTATACACCGTATCCGGGGTATCGCTCCTCCCTTTGGACGTCTCTTCCCAGAGAAACACATCTAAGGAGTCCTGGTGCCGGATGTAGACGATCTCGGAGGGTATGGGCTTTTCCAAATGGCCCCCAAGCTTCGTGCGCTGTTTATGCGCCAGCGAGGGAGGCTCGCTTTGTGCAAGACTCCATTCAGAGCCAGCGCTCTTGGCGTCCCCAGAAATGCTGCTGTTCTCTGAGGAGGACGAAGTTTCCAGTCGTGGGGCGGCAGAGGCACGTACGGCGCGTGCGGGCGTAGAGGGGAGTGGGCGAACAGAGACAGATGGTGATGAGGTTTTTAATAGCAGCACGGGCGGCGAGACTGCGCTTGGCACTGGAGGTAGAGGCCTGCAGGTGCCAGACTGCCTTCTGCTTGAGGGACTCCGTGGTGAGGATGGTTGAGAGGATGCTGTGGAGGCGCTTCCGTGTATGGAACGGTAAGAGCAAGACGCTCCAGAGGACTGGCGAGGTGTAGGCAGTGGGCGGTATGACGCGGTCATCTGAGCGAGAGGCCAGAAGAAATGCGCAGGTTGACAAGGAAAAATTCGAGCCAGTGCATCTTTAGCATGCTGCCTTTTAATGAGCTCAAGTCGTGAGATCACTTCTCACCAGCGGCGTGTGATGGGTGTTGGTTTGATCCAATGATCGCTCGTTTCGCTCCTATTGAGGGAAGTCGTGGATGTTTTATGGTAGCATCTTCTCTCCTATTGGCAGATGATGCGCCACCCCGCCTTGTGATAGTATCATTCATCCAGCAATAGGCATGTCTTTACTGTTCTGAGGCTCTGAGCGCCATCAACATTGAGTAATGCGGTTCCACTACGAGGGATACTACAAACTGCGTCTATAGACATGTATTCTGAAACTTTTCCTTCTTTTTTCCTAGTTGTCGCCTAGCCGAGTTTCACAGATCCCCCTGCAGAGACTCGTGATACCGTACTTTGCATGCCGATTACCGTACCAGAGCGTACCGCAACGCAGATCGCCGTGAATAAAAACCGATCCTATCTTCCTATGTACTAATGTAGGTGTCTAGATCAAGTTTGGCCGGCAACAAATTTTCTTCCCACCGACGACATCCACCCCACAAAAAAATGCGTCGAGACCCGTACTGGTGACAGCGTGATCGAAAAAGCGCGGCTGTGTGCGTGCGGAACACGCCGAGGGTGAGAAGGCAGGCGGTCCCCAATGACCCTTGATCATGGATCAGGAAAGTAAGAGCTCAGAGGAGGTGGGTAAGAAGGAATAGGACCGTACGCGTCGGTCGAACATTGCAGACTGGACAGGCATGCTGGAATCCCGGCCCCCGCACCGTTGCAAAGGGGTCGAAGTTGGTTGCCGAGGACAATCGAAGGTGCTACTTGGCGAAACCTGCATTATTATGCTGATATAAGTGATGACCCCCTTGAGACAATGTCGCGCCAACATCCTGCAACAGCTCTACAACAAAGCGCCGCGCATTGATCATGATCAGATCTGCCCATAAGTGTGAAGAAATTTCAAATTTAATTGAATATGTACCGGCGGAACGGAGCGAACCAACGGTGACAATGATTTAAAGCAGGCCCGAGCTTCCGAGCTTGATGATGACACTGCAATGGTGTAGAGGGCCTCAGGCCTCAGGGCGGGCTCCCTGAGTCCTAACAAGCTTCTATGTATGTAGATACTGAGCTCCATGATTTGAAGAGTACGTGTTCTCTCAAGGCGGCGTGGCCGACAATAGCAATATTCATCCACTTAACGATTGTGCGTGAATCTCAAGATTGATTTTTAATTCTGCAAAGAGCCCCTCGAAAAAAATCGGCATGATCTCTTTGGCCTGGCTGAATTTCACTTGAATCACCAGAGGGAACGCAAGTCTAGTAACTCACTGGTTGATAAAGTCCAATGGCAAGACGCGTGTGCCGCGCTTGGTATATCAGGGGAGGCTCTGGACGACTCTCCCGTCCCCCCGGCTCTTCCGTCTTAACATTGCGCTACTTGTCGATCAATTCAAGTCTATAAATGGCTAGAGCTTCCTCAAGGTGCAAGATACGACGTCGCTCTGAGGCTCGAAGGATGTCGATGAATGAGATCGACTTTCCCGTTGGCAGCTAGGCTTGCTAGCAGATAGCAATGCCATCGTTATCAATGAATAAATGCACCTATCGTTGCTCGTCAGAGAGCTATGGGAGATTGGTGTACCAAAGCTGGTATCGGGCTGCACGGACTCGGTGCGGTGCCTCTATGGCAGATGTGCTGATGTACGCTCTGCGTGCGTCATGACTCATCATGCATCAGTACCGGCGCTTCGTGATACTGCACGAGATATTGATTTGAACATAGCCTGTTGACTGACAAGCGATGTAGAGCCCTACAGAGCAGATGGTAGCTATCACAGGTTGAGCTCATCCTGCAGCAAGATCAGAGAGCTAGGGCGATCGATTCGGAGGTGGAGCGATTGAGCAGCGATGACGGAGCTCTCAGGCCTCAGGTCCCAATGTATCAGCGTGCAGTAATCCGAGTCGGTGTGGGGAGCTGCAGGCTGAGGTAAACGGAGGCAGGGTCATGATGGCCCAGCGCCAATGCGTCTTATGGAAACGTCGATGGCCATGGAGGGTCACCCATTACGAGTAAGGTGCAGCAAATAGAGACGAACAATGAAACAATGAAATGAGAGCAATGATGCAGCCTGGTGCAGCGCTCCAGTTTATCAGCACCAAAGTTGGTTTACCAGAGGGAGGGAGATGTATGTGATGCTTGCAATTGATGGTTCAAACGTTCAAGTGTGAGTTTTCCCAGGTGTTCGTGCGACTTTCGTCGGCAATGTCCGGAAAAAGAAAACTCGAACGTCTCGTCACCCATATGCATCGAGCTCTTGTAAATCGCTGGATCCATTCCTCACATCGATCGTGACGCGTATACATGTCATTAAACAAGTCTGAGCTCGTTCACATAGACCTATGTGTTTTACGCGACCGATTACGCGACATCTATCGATCTGCTGCGTCTTTTGAGCCCTTGACACCCAGACCACCTATAATCGACACCTCGATTATCGACGAGGACACGCAATGGAGATCAGACAATGTGCCTGGGATGAGACTCTTGAGAGACGCCATCAAAGGTGACCTCGAACGACTCGAAACTGTAAGCTACCCGAAGTGTCAAAGGATATGTGGATTGACCAAACTTTGGAATCTCTTTCAGTAGTTCCTGGCAGACGCTGAATCAGCGAATCTTCCACCAATTTCAACTAACTCTCCGTATCTGATTGCCGTCTGGAACGAGATTCTCGCGGCGATTTACCCGGTGGTATCGATATTCAGAACATTCGATGCGCCCGGCGAGGGATCTATTCAACAACAGAAACGTCGAAACGATGTTCAAAATGGGCTGCCTGGAGTGAAGGTTGACGTCGTTTGCAAAGGGGGGTCTCAGTGGATCAGAGTGAATACGTGCGTAAGTTATAACTTAGCGGTATTTACCAGTTAGCTGACTGCGCATCTTTCTCAGAATCAAGAATTCACGCCTCATGGCCGAACTTCGAGAGATCGATTCCTATGATACAGGCTCAGACTCGGATACAGAAACCATTCCAAAACTACACCAACCTAGCCTGGCACAGAAGGATTTCGACAACTCTCTGTTGCGGATGGGCCGGTCACTCTTAGCGTCGTCTAACGAGAATCCCGTACCTGGATCTACTCATTCTCCGCAAGTCACAATCCGATTAACAAGACTGAATCCGATTGAGCCCAATGCCGACTCTCGCATCGCGCGTACCATACAATGCTTGCAAGACATGGGCATAGATGTACAGGTGGGGGAAATGAACATGACGGATACTGCGCCCCCTCGAGATCTAGCACATGTCAGAAATCTTCAGCCAACTCTGTGCGTCAACCTCGACTTGTCGGCCGTCATCGCTCTCGTTTCGGATCTGACTCACGCCCCACTACCTCGAACTACCGAGGAAGCAAGCGCACGCTTCCAACCTTCCGAGAAATATCTCGAATGGAAGAAACAGAGGATCAACATATCTCAATCGGGGAAGCAAAAGAAGAAGGTGCAGAGTGCAGAGCAGAACTCGCTCGATAAAGGGGGACCCAATGTTCATGCGAGGGCCTTAACGGCCCAGGTCATGCAGGAGATGGTGAAGGGTCTCTTAGAAGAGATGCGCGACAGGCTCTTCGGCTCTCCTGTCACAGCGGCCGCCACATCGTCCAGAAAGATTCAATTCTGGACCACTCCTGAGGTTCGAGACCGGTGTCTCAGGATACTGTCCAAGATTGGAGGACCTGGCGAGCGAAGGAGAGCAAATGCATTGTTTCCGCCCGGGGACACAGACTCCATAGAGTCACGCGAAGCTCAATATTGGCACGAGTCACGATATGCGCCTGGCTATATACCTATCTTGCCGATACACATTTACCCTTCGTCAGAGCCGGAGTCGTTGACGGGATCGCTGGCTGATCTTAAAGTAGCCACAGCAGCGCAGACTCCATTCTTCAAGACTCTTGCAACTACATGCCGAGATATTCTAGCACAGGAGACTGTTCCCCACCCCCGGGCACTTCCCCAAAGTCTGGTAATCGGCGCGACTGTCGACGAAGCATCCACTCTGGGCGAGATTCAACGGGCGGCAGTCACCAAAGCCAACCCGCGTCTGACGGCTCATACCGTGCAGAGCATGCTGTGGGGCGCAGAGCTGGGTTGGACAACGCTGACAGCTAATAAGTCAAGCGTGAAGGCCATTTGGAGGGACATGAAGGCTGCCAGGGACGCCGGAAAGCTTGAACGCGGTGATAAGCAGGAAGGCGAAGAGGCTATTGTGCAAGATGTGGCGGCGATATGGATTGTGGACCCCCGAAGCTTGGCTGAGGGCCAGAGGTCGGATTTCAGTGGCTGACAGGAGCAAATTGCCGCCTATCTAGGAATACCGCGGTTCCGTTATCTTATCATCGTATGACAGGTCGTGTGCATTCAGTTGTTGAGAAAATATCAGCATGATTCCTGAAAGTTACAATTCTGGATAGGCTCTCCTGAAAATCGACCGATGATGCAGTCATACTTGAGAATGGCGCAAGTGGTAAAGTGCGGATCGAGATAGAAAACATTTTAAATTCCTGAACTCTAATAGATGCAACCCGAGTGCGAAGATAATATGAGATGAGAAGGTGCTAAGTGCAGCGGATCCAACATATGCATGAGAACGAAGACGGATGTGTAACAGAGATAATTAAGACCTCAGGGAAGCCAGAAGGTGTATAAATCAGGGGGACAAATTTCATGCAACGTGCGAATAGGCTAGTCGTTCGCTCTTGGGGTGATAGTGGCATCCGTAAAATCGCGTGCATGCATGTTAAACGCGACCGCTTTCGGCATCGGCGTCGAGGGCATCTCTTCGGGCGTCTGCCTTCCCGAGGGCGCGGACTCGTACATGTCGTCGTCGGCGGTGGCAAAGGACGTGCCAGACATCATCGAACTCGAACGCGACTCGGGGCGCATGTCGACGGCGGTGGGCCGATATGAGGTCGGGGGGATGGAGGGTGTAAGGGAGCCGTATTTGTGGTGTGTCTGGTGCTCGGTCGAGGGCGCAAAGTCGGTATCGACGGCCGGGGCAGCTGGCACTGACGAAGATGACTCCGCATCTACAGCAGGGGCAGCCTGCACTGGCGAAGATGACTCTGCTTCTACAGCTAGGGCAGCTGGCGCCGGGGTTGATGACACCGGCTCCGCCTTTGCTACCTCAGCCATCTGAGGTGGCACTGGCGAAGACTCCTCTTTTGACTCTACTGATGTTGGTGGTGGCCCCGCTGTCGCCACCTCGGATATCTGGGGTAGCGCTGGGACAGAGTCCTCTTTGAACTCTACAGTAGCAGGGGATTCAGCTACTGACACCATAGATGAGACTTCCGGCTCCTTTTTTTCATCATCGGGTGGGGGCAGAGTAGATTCCTCTGTTGGCGTCGGCGCCTCCGCAACAGGAGGAACCTCCGAGTTATCAGCTGGCGCCTCCTGCAGACTCTCATCCGAGGACGAATCTGACGACGAGCGCTGCCCCTCCACCGGCGGGGCAGCCAACGGCGACTGCGACTGCCGCAAGTTCGACGAGGTAGCTGGCAGTCCAGATATGGCGTTGAGGTTCGGGTGTGACTCCGAGTAGTCGGGTGTTGGCTCTAAGTCCTGTCGAGAGGCTGAAGCAGCATATGCGATGGCGTCGGCACCGTACGGGACCGCAAAGCGCGCAAAGGACTCCCGGGAAGAGATCAGGCGCATCTGCTCTGCCGTCGGGCCGGAGGCGGGGTAGCTTATCTAAACACGCTTCCTACGTTAGCAAAATGACACAGCTGCTGCGGGGCGCGACAAACCTCGGTGCGCGTGAGTGTGTGGCTGAGCGGCGCGGATATGGAGTTGAGGGAGATCATTGACGGCGAGCGGAACTGCCCCGAGTTCAGCGTCGTGTGCGACTTCTGGCGCGAGATGGTGCGGAAAACCGCCATCATGGACCCAGTCCCGGACTGCATTGAGGCGCGACTTGCTGCGCGGTCGCGCACGTGCTGGTCGGTGGACGACATGGCGGACACAGACGACAGCCCGCGCGTGTGACCGGGCCCGCGCGCGGGCGACTCTTGCGGAATGGGTGGGATGGGCGGGATGGGCGGGCGCGCAGTATTAGTGGTGAAGGTGTTGAGGAGGCCGCGGAACCCAGACATCCGCCGACTGCCGCGGTTCTCCTGGCTTGCTTGCGTGTCCGTGCTCTGTCTGGTCGAGGATGAGGGTGCGTCGGCAGGGGCAGGTGTGCTCTGCGAAGCGGAGCCGCGCATCGCGCGTCTGCTGGGCCCAATTGTCTGGTTCAGATCGATAGCCTCAAAGTAAGCAGGGGCATCTCCCCGCGGGTCCTGGCCTACGTCCTGCACAGCCTGCAGCAGAGACGACGCACTTTCTTCCGAGCCGGCAATGGTTTCGAAGCTACTGCGGGCGGCGGCAGCGGGCGGCAGGAGGTGTCGTGTGGAAGTGTCGTGGGTCATTTGGGATTCATCACCCGCCATTTGTGATTCGTCGCCCGCCATAAGAGACTCGTTCGGAGGAGAGTCGGGGAGGTGGCCGTACAGTGAGGTTCGCGAGCCTTCTCTAGAGTGGCCTCCCTCTGCATCCTCATCTACAGGAGGCATGACCACCGTGACCGGTATATCCGGGTTGTCTTCTGGCTCCTGGCCACTACGATAACGTCAGTCCATGGATGATTGAATGCAATTATAATGTACTAACCGGTAAATAACGAGTTCCTGGTCACCAGGCTCCTTGTTATAAAGCGGCAGGGAGTGGGTGGATATCTGACTGGGAGTGCGTCTATTACGCCGTGGCCTCCGCCCCGCCGTCGCTCCAGCCGCAGTAGCCGGTGTAGCAGCTTGACCTGCACCCCGTCCCACCAGCTGCTCTGCTGTAAGCTCCCGTGTTGCAAGTGGGCGCGAACCCGCACGATCACCGCCAACGCCTGCCGCCATAGCCGCACTTTCGCCCATGTTGAGAAACCCGCTCGCCAAGTACTTTCTCCACCAGACCAGGCATCCTAGTGTTATGAGCACAATCACTACGACAACGATGGGTACCCATATCTTGACGCTTTGGTCGTTTGAGTCGGCGCGGGGCTGCAGAGGCGAGGCATGGCCGAGGGTTGGGGCTAGTGATAGCAAGAGAACCGCCAGCGCCTGACGAGCATGTGAACGTGACGCCGTGGTGTGGATCAGCGGCGACGGCTGATGGGAGAAGCTAATCATACAGCAGGGGCGTAAGGTCGTAAAGTGTAGATCGAGAATGGTACCCAGACAGAGCCTACTGGTGCAACTGGGCTAAGGCAGTGGTACGAGCGGGAAGGCTGTCCAGGCTAAGCGCCTTCGGGTAGTAAAACGAGGCACCAATATAATTGTTCCTCGCGCGAGCAAACCGCATGCTCACGTCTTCCAACCCTGTCACTTCTAATATACTTCAGCCATGCTACTTATAATCGCGCCTTCTCGCCTTTTCCGTATTTGTTCTCCAGAAATCCCCGCAAGTCCAGAGCTGCAAATGCGTCAGACATAAAACGTCAGCGAACAGTAGTAAGCACGCACCAAACTCCCGCGGCCGTTCGTGGGGAATCTTTGCCGGAGGATCAGTGCCAGCTGCGCACGGGATAATCCAATCAACTCACCAAATGCCCAGACGACAGCCGCACATTCGACGCATTCGCCGGCCGCCGCCAAACCTTGACCCGCTGCGCGTCCTCGTCGCCTATTCTAACGAATATATAAGCACAACCAGCACCGGAGAGGAAGAGGCGCTACTCACGGTGTGCTCATTGCGTTCATGTCCCCTGCCATCACCCATCGCAGTGCGATGCGCTCGTCAATTCCCTCTAGCAACTCCCAGGTCTCATTTGAAAAGCGCGTCTCTGAGGCAAACACCAGCGCCTCCTGCGCGCCGGGCGTCTTCAGCTTCACGCCGCCGGCATTGTCGGCGACGAGGCCGTGCTCAACATAGACACGAAGCACGGCGGGATCCCAGGAGGCAAAAAACGGGTTCGCTTGGAGGAGGCGTTGCGCCTCTTCTCTGGAGATAAAGGATCAGTTGTGATGCTATACTGTTGATGATGTGTCTCACTTGGATGCCCAGTATTCGCGCCTGCCCAAAGCGCCCCTTACAAAATTATAGAGTGCCTCGTTCTTCCCAGTCCTTTTGACGTATTGGCCGATGACTGGGTCAACCAGCACAAGCGAGGAGAACAGTGCTGGGCAGTGTGCCGCGACGGATGCTCTATTCTGCCAGCTGATTGATATGCCGTGAAATAGGCATGAGCAGACTCACGATGAACAGCCCCCATACGAATGCCCCACAACGACCAGCGTGCGGTCGGTGTAGCCAGTAGATTGTCGCGCTCCAGCTTCAGCACGGGACACACGCGGGAGATGCACGGGCAGCTCGGCTTGCGCCGCAGATGGAGGCAAATAGTTAACTAGGAAGTTCATGATGTCCCGAGCATTGTCCATCCAGTCGACTGCATGTTTCAGTTATTGACCCATTTCAAGATGATCCGGTACTCACAGCGACCAGACAGCTGCGTCTGATTGAGCAAATACGAGTCCCCGTGCTGAACCGCCTCCCAAGTCCATATCTCACTGATCTCCGGACCAGAGTAGTCCGCTAGTAGATAAAGCAACGATGGCTCCCAAATCTACGCGTTGTTAATCGTAGGCAGAAGTACAGCTCGACGATCGAGATACGCACCTCCTTGGGAAACCCGTTCGCGTGCGCGAAGAACAGAGTCAACCCGTTCCCCTTTAAATCCTTTTGACCTTTCCTAGCGCTGTCCCGTAAGACGTACCGGTTGACGCAGTTCCACAGCAATCCCGTCCCCGTTGGCTCCCCCGCCCGCGCGTCCTCGTGGGCACGCGCCAGCTTGTCAGTTTGCTCTGCCACGAAGGCCTTGCGCGCCTCCTTACTTAGCCCAGCTGGTATCGGCTCCAGCGGCGGCACATTCGGGGCTACGCGTGGGTATGCGGCTGGGATGATGTGCGTGGAGAGGGTGTAGCGGTCGGCAAAGGCGCGTGGGCGGGGCGGGGAGGGGAGGGCGGGTGGTGGGGATGAGGTCTCCGGATGAGGAAATATCGGTAAGAGCGGCCGCGGGTTTATCGAGTTGTATGAAAAGGGCGTTGTGGGCCTGTCGAAGGACGACATCGAGGTTGCCGGTGAAGAGGACAAGCATCGAGTGAGACTTAAAGACAGCGAGGCCCGGGCCGGAAAACGGGTATCTTTCCATGGAGATTTAGACGCTCATCCCTCCCTCTGACTCTCAGCCTTCATGTCACAATCTCCCACCAATAAATTACCTGTTTTGGCTACCTCGGCTTACCTCGTCCCGGCCAAAAATTAGGTGGGCTACCTTGTTTACCTGCGACAATTTACCTTGCGACCTTGGAAATTCTTGCTCGCCAAGCCACCACCGCCATTCCATACGCATTGCACCTCCTCTCAACTGCAGGTAGCTGCTGTGGTCTTCTACGTTGTCTATTATTGGTTTGTTGAACCTCTGCCGATGCTGTCCTGTCACCACCATCACTGCAATTAGTACTGCAGTTGTCGCCGCCGCCACCAATGATCACTGTCGCCAGCTCGACATAATAATGTTCCAGTGAGTTTCCTTCAGACCTTTTGCTTCCCATTCTCCGTACGCTAGCTGCGAGCTATCTTCTAACTAATCCCAAGGACCAGTGACTTGCTGGAGGCTTCAGATCGCGAACACGACGGCGGACAGACAGCTGGAGCTCTTCACTGATAACGCGCTCAGATAGGTTCCCGAATCTACTGGTCAGTAGGCTCCCTGACGCCTGTGCACTGGCCAGCTTTGTCCCTATCACACGCATCGGTTACTGCGGCGACGCGTTCAACGTCGTTACTCAGTGCCTCCCTCTCTCGTAAGCCGGCGCGCGGCTTCTTCGCCATTGGGGGCTCAACTCGCAGCTGTCGTGCCTATTAAAAGTGGCTTGTACATGTATAGGTACATTCAATATCAAACATGATGCCGTCTGCAGAGAGTGGCATATGCTGAATGAATCCAACCTGACCTCATCGACAAACTGAGCCGCTGCCGATCACAGTCGCCGAGGACGATCAGAGATGGAATCGCGACTCACGAGAGAGTACGAATTCCATGTTATTATGGGGTGATAAAATGGTCGGGCGACGACTCCGACAACGAGCGTGAATCTACATGATGGAGGCAAAATTATGATATATTAGGCGACCACGAGCAGCATGTATCGCAAACAAAGCTATTAGTACCAGCCACAGTGCGCTAGGATCACTCCCAATCGCTATAAGGCTCGTTGTTGATATCAGATTGTAGATGGTGAAAACAAGGTAAAACGAGGTAACCTTGTTTACCTCGCGACAATCTACCTTGCCCTGCCAAAACAGGTAATCCCAGGTAAAAAGAGGTAATCCAAGGTAAATTAGTAGGGCCGAGGTAAATTGTCGCAGGTAAATTGTTAACAACCATCATCCCTCCCTCTGACTCTCAGCCTTCATGTCACAATCTCCCACCATTCACCTTCGCGCACGCGATCAGACAGGACTCTCGAACACGCAACCGCGCGTGAAAGCTGTGCCCAAGAAAGGCGCGATTCCAGTCCCGTTCGCCTACTCGCCCAGCGACGACGGCACCGACGAGAACCTGCTCGTCCTACTGCACGGGCTCGGCGACACTCATGTGCCCTTTGGAAAACTGGGCCGATCTCTGAAGCTGCCACAGACGGCTACGTTGGCGCTGCGTGCAAGCGAGCAGTGAGTGAACGGTCACGTATGCGTCGTGTATCTTGGTAGCATGCACGTTCATTCTGGTTGCAGGGTCCCGTTTCTCTACGAAGAGTCCTACCAGTGGTATCCGTCTTTCGATGCCCTCGGAGAGCTCATTCGCGCACCCAATCCTACCATCGCGTTGGATCTCCTGGCCACTGTGCTCGCGCATCTCACCGAGGGCTGTGGATGGTCGCCAGAGCGGATCCACCTCTTCGGATTCGCACAGGGCGGCAGTGTCGGAGCAGAAAGTGCCTTACGGTGGTGGAAAGGCCCAGGAAAGGGTAGGGCGCTTGGCTCGGTGACCACCGTTTCGGGCCCGCTGCTCTCCTACCCTTCTCAAGCAGGCCTGTGTCCGACACCGCTGCTGATCTTCCACCGGCCCGCGTCATCTGAGAACGCGATCTCCTCAAGTGATCTCGCGGCTTTCAAGAAGGGGTTTGGGGACGTAAGCGAGGTGAAGTTTGGTGGAGATGGGATGCCGCGGGCCAAAGACGAATGGGAACCGATTATGCGGTTCTGGAGCGAGCGCCTGGCACGGAGGGTGTTCGGAATAGGGGAAAAGGATGTTTATGAAGTGTTAACTGGTGGTACGTGAACCCGGTTGGCCGCTATCAATATTAATATGCAATATTATTGTTTTGCGGCTCTATGATACAACTCGGCGAGGCCGTGTTCATGTTCCCCTCGGGATATAGTTCAGCTCTCGCTCTCGGTGCCCTTCCTCATCAGCAATTTCAACATTATTGTCCTCTAATCCAGCTTCTCTGTTGCCCAACTCACTACCTGCCGAGATTTTCTTCTGTTGTGTTGTTTTAGGAGTCCGACCTTGGGAATTTATTTTGCGAACTCTGGGTGTCTTTGGCTTGGCCCTCTCAATCTCGTTCCAAGCCGGAAACCGTTCGCAGTTTTGTTGCTGGAATTCTTCATTGTAGCCGACTGGCTTGAGAACGAAGACACCGAGTCGCTGCAGGAAGATCAGCGAGCCAGGAAGAATTTATACAAGACAGATACGAGACCTCTTTGCCCTGGTCAAAATCTTCACGAATTTCATCAGCAGTGACAGTCACCTCATCATTATATTCTTCCACCTCCTTGAGTGTTGGCTCCCTACCCAGGTGCTTACGAAGGAATACCCGAGTCCTCACAATTCTTCCCCATCCTTTCTTGAGGATATCCTGGGCCCATGTTTGCTTGACCTAACCATAAAAACATGATTTATGAGCAAGCTCTCTGCAAAATGAGTCAAATATTAATACCCTGAGCTTTTGCGACAGCCACTCGTCCCTGGTTAGTGACGGGGCCGGCAATTCAAGGTATTGACCAACATAAAGCCATATAACCGGCTGCTGGGGCAGCTTTGTGATAACCAGGCGGACCGTTTTGTTCGCTTGCTGGGTGCCATTATTGTCAACACCATTTGGCGAGAACATGAGCCCCGCCGCTCCGGCAATCATAGGCGCTGCCTTCAATTGAATATGAGCATGGGCGAGCACAATACAGAAGATATTCGGCAAATACTTGCCGGACAGTAGTCAGTAGTTGGATATAGAAAGTTGCGGAAATTGTGCTCCCTCATCTTTTGCTCTCCAATGGCGGGGCCTGTCGCTAAGCGGCCCCCGCCCCAGGTGTCCGAGAAAAATGCCCTGGGAAAGGCGGTACATTCAACATTGCCAGGAAGTTTGACCTCCAGATCACGCTCCCCAGCTGGACCAAGAACGGCGAGCCGGCGGTTAATTGTGTCTAAATCAATATTGTTGTTGAGCTTCTTGATTTTGATCTTCTTAACCTGCCCGAAATAAACCATTAAGCCCGATAATGAAATTCATTAAAGTAAATGGCTCACATCTGTGTGAGCTTGTGGAGCCAGATTCTTCAGCTGTTTGTCCGTCCCTCGGTGATATCTTTGCTTCAGCAGCCCCAGTGTAGGTACTTCAACATAGTCAAGGACCATGCGCCTGATCCCAACATCGATATCCCTAATCTGTGTGGTAGGGGCTGGGTCTGTCGTCATAGGTGAGAATATCTGAATGTCAGGCTGCTCTTCCTTTATGGCCGGCATGGCTGTTGATGACGATTGAGTTTCTGTTTGGCTGGGAGTGTAGTTTAGATTTGGGAGGAGAAGCTTGCGGTCTTCCAGTGGACCAGTGGACGACTGCCGCCATGACGGCGGCAGGCGGGCACAGTAGCAACCGATCGTTATCCAAGAAGTTCGAGCACTCCGGGCGCGTCGACACTAGTACTGCAAAACAACCACCACTACCGCCCTACTCGCGAAAGCACTCCTCGCGGACACGAGTAGAAGGATACGAAGTCGTAAGACATCTGTGTCATTGCTGACTAGATGCCGCGGGACCACGAGGTGGGCTCAATCCGTGCTGAGGAAGAGCGGAGGGTCAACAAAAGCAAGTCCGATCAGTCGTTGGACTTATGTTTGCCAGTACGCTCTATAATCACGCCGTGGAAAGTTATTCGAGGGACCTGCACGCAGAGAACAAAAGCTTCATAACAACCTGTCGAAAGTAAGTATTCACTCTTCTATCTCAACACAACTTGCTGACTATCGAACCAGACCGGCTTTCCGAGGCAGCATGACTATCAAAGCCGCCCGGAGCACTACTTGGTACGAATATCTTGGACCAGTTTTGATACATGTCTGATGCGTGGTTTTGCAGTGCCCTGCAAGTGCCCTGATGAGGACAAGCATGTGCTGGGAACTTAAGCGCACATTCTGCCACGCGCGGTGGGACGCCAAGAGAGACGCCACTAAATAATAGCAACTATTCCCCGACTTTGTCTTCTCTTGCTCGCTGATCACTTATTCACCAGTAAACTCGGTTATTTCATAGTGCGTGGAAGCTGGGGGATTCGATTCGGATTGTAGACCTCTCGATATGCGCAGTGAGCAACAGAGCGCGCACGAGACATTGCTGCCACTCCTTCAGCCAATGCACTTGAAGAAATTCATGTCCAGGGAAGGGTGTGGGCATGCATTTTCGACTAGATCATCTGCGAATCAGGTGGTCAGTGGGTATGGGAGGGACCGGCGCATTGTATAGTTCTGATTTAATACGAACCATGTCTCCATCTCCAGTGTACTTATGTCAATGAAATCGAGGTAACAGTGCAGTGGTCACGTTTTGTGCTGGTGCGCGCTTTCGGAGCCATGTGTCCATAACCGAATATATTCGTGCCGGAGTTCGAAACTCCAACGTCTCCGGCCGACTTGCATTACAGTCTTCATACTCTACCCTCAGTCCGGTTTCATGATTCCGATCTGCCACAACGAGAGTGAGGCTCACGTGAAAAACGAGGCCTCCTCATTTGAGCTCTGCGCCAAATGACGGCCCACGGGTATACATGAAACTACGTAATAAATGGCGCTTAGCGCAATTCACGGTAGGCTCCAACGCGTTTCGCTGTGCTCTCCTCACAACCATGCTGACCACTGTCAAGGATGAACCTGACGACACTCCAATATCATTCTTGTATCAGACGCCCGAAGTACATTTCACCTCAACTACACATGCTCATGAGCCTAATTTGAATGGCAATCACCAGCCTGAGGTCGAAGATTCACGGCTGGTTCTTGACTGCATCGAGGTCCCTACTCTGGCTCTTCTGGAGAGCATGAACAAGAAAAGGAAGAGAGAGGAAAATGAAAAACTGATTGTAAAAGGGCTCGATGTGAGTTGACTGTTCAGACCCAACTTTTCATTTCTGCTTCTAGTAATTCGGCTTATTGGTGGTTGAACGTTTTGCAGACAAAGAAAGTCAAGATCAAGAAGTCGAATCTCAACATTGATTTAGATACTATTAATCGCCGCCTTGACGTCCTTGGACCTCCGAACGCACGCAATCTGGACATTAAAGTCGATGGCGGCATCGAGGGCACGGCGTTCCCGAGGGCTTTTCTGTCAGACACATGGGGTGGGAACCGTGTTGCGACCTTTCCTACTATCGGACCAAAGAAGATGAAAGAGCATCCATATCGCAATTTTTGCTATCCGAATTCGGACTACAACCCAGTGAGTAACAGATTGAGTATAAAAAGCAACTCGTTTACTGATGTTCGTCACTACTCGCAGGCTGCTCCGCTCATTGCTGGAGCGGCTGGTTTGATGTTCTTCCCCGACGGGATTGACGTTGATATCGACGATAACGAGGAAGATCCGACAGAGTATCGCTTGATCGTCAAGCTTCCCCAGTCGCCCGCAATATGGATATATGCTGGCCAGTACCGAATGCTACTGACGGCATCGCTCACAAAGGCTGAATGGCTTTCTCAATCTCCGAAAGTAAGAGCCTCGTCATTGTAATCCCCTGTCTCTCCTAACATCATCGTCAGGTTAAGCGCACATGGGCCGAGGAGATTCTAAAGAAGGGGTGGGGCGACACTGTTGAGGCCCGCGTGGCCCTCCGCATACAGCTTGGAAGGGAGCCCACCCCCAAAGAGGTGGATAATTACAAAGAGAAATCGGGAGTCACTGCCGAGGATATCCGCCGGGACTTCGACCTGGGCAAAGAAGTATCCCACACATCCTGGTAACTTTTTTGATTACACACTGATTCTTTTGCCAGTTACTTGGGGTCAACATTCTCAAGCCGGTTGGCTATGACGAAGAGTTTCAGCGGCAGAACTATGGACGATTTCATGCTTGGAATGAAATCGAGCAAGCCAAGCCCAAAAAGCCGAGAGCAAGCAAGAAAAATTCCAATGCCCGTGCTTTGAACACGACGGTAAAGAAGATGCCGAGCAGAAGAGAGCCCACGCCAGAGAGTGAGCTGACTGATAGCGATAGGGAACCGGATCAGGAAGGAGATGGATTGGAGGGTGGTGAGGACAGTGATGGTGAAGCGGCCGAGATGCATGAATTGCGATACATCTCGAGGGGCACGCGAACGCGACCTAGCTGAGTGAACGGCCGTGTGGGGACTTGTCATCGGGGGGACGTATATATATGCATCAGCTACTTACATTAACATGGGAATTTCTGCAATTCAGTTTGGAATCGCTTTTTCAGCACCAATACCCAATCACCTCGCGCAATCGAACAGTGGCTTCTTTAGGAAGCGCATCGGCTGTATCGGCGACTTTCACGTGAGCGCGTCCGAGTCTTGCATTCGAATTTCGATCTCAACGTCTATGTCCTCCTTCGACCTGCCCACAGCTGCAAACCGATTGAAGTTCATATCTGTGAATCCCAGACACCTCCTCCCCATCTATCCCCATCCTCAGACCGCGCCGTCACTCCCCTCCCTCCCCTCCCCTGCGCGACCAGCAGCCTTCGGCAATCACTACACGCTCTCTACGCACATAATCCCTGCAGCATACCCGCGCGCAGCACCAAATGTCCCATCTTTCGAGCCAGATTACTCCAGGTTGAGCAAGGAAGCTAAGAAGGCGGCTATAACAGAGCAGGCTGGTGCGCTGATGCGCATGCACGACAGAGTCCTAGAGCGTGGGAAGGATTGCGCTCCGGCTGTGCTCTGGAACTGCGTAAATCGGTATTCCTTGAAAGAAAGGAAGCTCCAAGTTGGTGGGGCGAAAAGGCTGACACTGTTCTTTGCACATGCAAACGGATTCCCCAAAGAAGTTCGTATCAGTGGTTTCACTGTTATCTGGACATGGCTCGAGCTCATCAGAGACTGCCTGCAGATATGGGAGCCTGTGCTGCACCACCTGCTAGAGGAATCCTCCGGCCCCGAAATCAGCGAAATATGGTCATGGGAGGCAGCACAGCACGGAGACTCATACCTACTCAACAAAAAGCGGCTTCCAGGCTATTGTGCGTGCACCACGCACGTCAACATTACGCACTTGAACTAATTCTGCCAAATTGTAATGTAGGTGACTGGATGGATGACGCTCGAGACATAATGAACTTTTTCGTTCACTATCTTCCCGCCAACGCGGCTCCAAGTGAGCTACCTTTGCACCTCCCACGCGTCTCCTCGCCCGTATCCGAGGGGCGCCAGACGAGTGGATATGCCAACCGCACGCTCGTTGTCGTGGGCCACTCGTATGGCGGTGCTTGCAGCGCCATGCTGGCGGCTCACTGCCCCAAGCTGTTTTCCTCCCTTGTCCTTGTGGACCCGACCATCAAGCAATACGTTCCCGGCATAGAGCGGAACGCGAGAGCACATGCGATGGTGTGTGGTGCACTCGGCCGACGCGACGGCTGGTCTTCGAAAGAGGAAGTGTGGCGCCTCTTCAAGGCAATCCCATTCTTCGCGTGCTGGGATCCCGCCATGCTGCAGACCTACGTCGAATATGGAATTACTTCTGATGGCGCAGGCAGTGTGAAGTTGAAGACGCCCGGCGCGCAGGAGGCGCTCGTGTTTTCCTCCATGCGCTTCTCTGGTGAGATTTGGGAATTGCTTGATCGCATCGACGAGCAAGTGACTCTGCGATGGATAATGCCCGGGAACATGAAGTCACTCAGCCTTCCGATTGATGATGAAGAGGCGATGAGGATAAAGGTATGGCGCAGGCCGGCAAACACGTCGAATGTGCGCCTGCCGGCGGGACATCTTATCCCGCACGAGCGTCCACGGGAATTTGGTGTGTTGCGCCATATTCGGTCAATGACAAAGGAGGCTGATATCAATGCAGCCATAGATTTGCGGGGTTTTCTCGAGCACAAATACGGGACCAACGATGGCAAGAGAGCCAGATTATAGGATCCCTCTGTCAATTTCCGAACTTGATTATCTATTGTTATTTTTTCAGATTGCAGGTAGATTTACATTGTGCACTATGCCGATTGGCTGTCCCATTTTATAACTTATTTTCAAGGGAAATTTGATTCTGAATCTACCTAGAAGATGCTTGCTACGATTCGGCGCACAATACGTGCAAGTGCCTTGCGAGACTCAATGATCGGCAAGAACACTACCAGGAATGCTGCGAACAGCAGCCAAACCTAAAAAAACCGAGCTTAGATGCATCCAAATATGACGCAGCGAAGCACGTACGATGTTGACGCCGATGAAGCCGGCGAGGAATTTGGGGGAGAATATGTATGGTGCTGCTCCAAGTGGTACGGGTATGATCTATGCTTCGTTAGGGAACGGAGATAGGGAAGAGTGATGTGGACTGACAATTGTGATTATAAGGGCAAGAGCAGCGAAGATCCACCCGTAATATTTGTATGTCTGCTGCAACGCCCCAAGGTCGAGGCCGTCGGCGGTCACGCCCGCCTCGAGCTCAGGTTGACGTGCATCCAGAACATTCTTCTCATCATCAGCCTCTTTCTTGTCGTCACTGTCTGCGCCACCGGAGCGGCCAGAACCATCAACTTGCTCAGCCCCGGTCTCGTTCTCGGTCTCATCTCGGACCACCTCCATCTGCCGCGTCTTCTCCCAATCGAAATTTGCGGGCTTCCACAAACTCAGTCCGACGGAAAGCACGCCGCCGGATACTATCGCAGCGACATTGCCCGCAAAGGACACCCACTGGTCACTGAGGGTGTCGACTGTAATCGCCCCGCCGGTAGCTTTCGCTGCGACAAGCCAGACGACAAGGGCAATTGCCATCCCGCCGACGGAGCCAGCTACTGCCCCTATTTTGTTGAGATCTTTCCACCTGTGCACAAAATCAGAGTCAGCGTGGTGTAGGCCGGTTGAAGGGAAAGCCTACATGAACGTCAGAGCTACTGGAAATACGCCTGAGGCTGTGGCGACGCCGAGGAAATAGAAGAGCCAGCCGAGAGACTGGATTGCACTATGAGTGGGCTGAAATTTTCGCGAACATCATGTTACCCACGATTCCCACTGCCTTGAAGATAGAGGCCAATGCAGCAGAGAACACTGCCCAGAAGACGATGAAGAGACGCGAAGCCTTGACGACCTGCTGGCTGCTAGCAGTGGGATTGAAGTAATGTCGATACACATCGAGAGATAACAGTGTAGATGCTGCGATCATTTCCGCACTTAGCGCCTATGATTCCGAATAATCATGAGCAAATAAAGGGAATATACGCGTTCTGCTTACCGAAGTCACACTCAAGAATACGAGCAACAGCATCAACACAGCACCGGCTTTTCCAAATAGATATGTGGCAGCTTCTACGCCCACCAGACCTGCACTCACATCGAAAGCAGACAGGACGGGAAAGTCTGGTTGAGTGCCCAGGGCGCGCGCTGCGAGCCCAAGTGTCGTACCGCATGCGAGAGGGATAGAGAACCAGGCAAAACCGCCGAGGAAATAGGCTTTGGCTGTGGTAGATGGGTTTGATGCGATTGCGCGAGACCAGTAACCTTGAATTTTGTTAGATTTTGACATTCTAATGATTGTATGCGGCCATGCAGTATGCGCACCTTGATCACAATTCACAAGGCCAAAGCCTGAGGGGAAAAGATGAGCGTATGATGACTGCGTCGAATCTGCGGCTCACCGGTGATGATAGACTGGATGGGAAATTATGTGTCATTACATTGCGAATGACTATGACCATGATTATGAACTAACCTGCACAGCGAAGATAGCACCAGGTCGCGATCTATATGTGAGGTATGAGCCGTGGTAGTTTCCAACGACAGGAGCTGTTTTTGCTGCTTCTGTAAGCATCTCGTGGAGCTTAGCGGGGCTTCCGATGATGGCAGATTTGGTGTATACTCTGCGCATATATAGTGAGTTTGGGAACGGCCATCTTTCTTGCAATCAGACTTACATCAGAGAGAAGCAGAGAAGTATGCCAAGAAGGAAGAAAGTGTGAGTGGCATCGCTGATGAAGGTTGCACGAAGTCCACTGCACAGGATCTCTCAGTGAATGAGAGACGGAGAGTACTTCTGCAAGCTAACCCGGTTGCGACGTAGACAGCGACACCCACAGGGATGAGAAACAAGGCCGCATACGCGTCCATCCCGGTCAGCGCGGTAACAACAGTGCCACCTCCGAGCAAGATGCATGCTGAGACTATAGAATTGCAGACCAAACCAACCCAGAGGAATGAAAGATGCCCTGCGCGCCCGAATCGTATATATGCCACCTGTGCGATGTAAGCGCTGTGTACGATCGAGATAGCAGATATGTACCTCTGGGAATGTTGTGGCGCGATTAGCATTCATTTTGACTTTGCTAGCTATGACAGAGAATATAGCGATTTGAAGAGTGCCACCCACGGCATACCAATAGCCACCGGAGATGCCTATGTTATAGCTTTGCGTTGCGCTCTGAAGCAAAGTCAAACTCCATGTCCCTGCGGGTTCGACGCGTTAAATGCATGCAAGAAGGATATCAGAATGTAAGAGCGTACAGGAACTGAGGATTCCAGCCACTACAAGCCCAGTCTTTAAGGAACGACTCGCCGCGTTGAATTCGGCCGTAGAGTTGGGAGAGTACTTGGAGAATTTTGATTGGATGAAAGTGATCACGTTCATCATTAGGGCGAAGAAGAATCCCAGACCCAGGACAACGCCATAGCCTACGCCTTGAGGGAGAGGTGGCACGCTTGCAACCAAAGACATCGAAGACGAGGATGAACTTTGCCAATTCGACTTCTATGAAAATTTCAGCTTCTTTTTGTATGTTCTCCGGCTACTGCCTATCTCTCACTGAGATGGCAATCAACAGAGCAAGCGGCGGGCCGGGGTACGTGCGTGGGCACAGGCGCCTCGTTCCTCGGTTGAGTCCGGTCCCCCATGGCGGCGCGACGATTGCCTCAAAAGTCCACAATATTGCGTGCTCGCACCTCACAGTGACCTCAGCATGACCGTATTGGCAGCAAAGCCTCCATCCAGCTGGCACTGTATAAAAAAGATGACAGAATCAGATAATCAGCTGTAGCCATTCATTCCAAAAGATGTCCGACACGTCTTCAGACCACTCGTCCTCAGACCACACCGTCGTCGAATATGCCGATGTCCCCAACTGGCAGCCACCGAAAGTCACTGGCGAGGAGCTTGAATGGGCCGATATCTTGACTGTGGACCTGTCTTTGTTTGACACGGACAAAGCTGCACTCGTTGAGACTGTCTCGACAGCTTTGCAGCGCGATGGATTTTTCTATGTTGTGGGCCACGGGATTGAGCCTGAAAGGGTGGGCGCTTCGCCGCTTTCGATCAACCGTTCCTCAGTCCTGACCTCCATCGCCTCCAGCTGAAACGTCAATTCGCCATCGGCCAGCTCACATTCGATGGAGTGGACAGACCAGAGAAGGAGAAACATCGCGCTCTTATTGCTGAGGAGGGTTCATTCATGGGATACAAGGTGCGCTTGGTATTGGTCCATGCCGTGCCGTCCTTGCTGACACACTCTCTAGTTGCAAAATTACTGGGAAATAAAGGACGGCGTCCGTGATCGCATCGAGCACTACAACTTCTACCAGAACCAGTAAGACATTTGTGCACCGCGAAGCACAATTGTGACTGACTGCTTCTGCAGCATCGACCCAGTAACCCGGCACCCGCAAGCGTTGCAGCCATATGTCGAGGAAGTGAAGGACTTTTTGGCTGTATGTCGACCTACACCTCCTCCCTGTGCCAAATTCTGATTATCTGGCGATAGGATACCCGCCAGAAAGTACTCCGTCGTGTCCTGCTACTTATAGACGAAGTGCTCGGCCTTGAGGAAGGCCACCTCTGGCGTCTGCATGATAATCAAGGCAAAACCGGCGACGATGTACGCCCCTTCAGGTTCATTGTTTTTCTTTCTCTAACCACCGTCAATTTCCAGCTCCTGCGATACATGATCTACGACCCCCTGACATCCGACGAGGCCGTCAAGACCAACGGCGTCATGCTCAACGGCCACACGGACTTCAACTCCATCAGCACGCTCGTCTCGCAGCCCATATCTGCACTGCAGATCCTTATGCCCGACGGCAAATGGCGCTATGTCAAGCACCAGGACAACGCCCTCGTTATCAACATCGGTGACCAGCTTTCGTGGGTGCATCGTGTTGCTTCAGATGTCTAAGTTACTCATGGTGCCCCTGTTCCCAGGTTCATGTCTGGAGGAATCTTAAAGGGCACTATTCACCGCGTCATACGCCCGCCTGCAGACCAAGTTCACCTGCGCCGCCTGGGCGTCTTCCACTTCGCGCACTTCATCAACGGCGTACCCCTAGAGCTGCTTCCGTCAAAGAAGGTTCGAGAGGAGGGCCATGTAATATTTGAGGAGAAGATACCCACCTCGGACGAGTAAGCACCGTGCGCTTCTGTCTCGGGCATGCCATTGACTGTTTCCCGTTTGCAGATGGGAAGCGGCACGCATAAAGAGTTACGGAACTGCGAAGCTGGTCAAGGGCGACAAGTACGATGTGGAGTACATTGCTGGCTTGCAGGTCCGGCACTGGCACTAAATCATGATCCCGAGATGGGATGAGAAGATGCAGAGTGTGTATTTTATGTATTTTGTAAAGTATTAGAATGCAGGTGTCACAGCGATGTAGATGAAGGATCAGTTGGAGACTTTGAAATTAGATGGGTGTAAAGACGTTTCGATGCATTTTGCTCACGACGCAGCAGGCTACAAAGACAGACCGGATTGATCACGATGAAAATTAACTATGCATGATAGAACCAGATGACATTGAAGATGCATGCTACTTGGGCAGATTATTCTTTCTCTAAAAAGAGCGTTTTTTAAAGAAAAAAAAATCTGGAGCCATCTTCAATCTTCGATCGACAACCAACCTGATGGCAATCTCGTGCGCCGTTCAGAACGCTCACCCGCTCTTCACCTCCAAGCCCCATTACAGCATCAGTCAGGTCATCTGGAGTTCTTTTTGGCAGGGTGGCCCGTCGATGCTAGGGCTGGATCGTCCCACCTGTTGGGATCTCCAATCAGTACACGTTTGCGCACATCAAAAAGGTGAGCAGACCGGGTAAGCGTACCGCCGATTACGACGATCGTAGATCACATCCACCTCTCCATCTAGTGCATTGAAGAACATATCAGAGCGAGATGCATTGAGGGTTGATCCCATCCAGAAAATAAGCAAAAGAGGTTTGTGAGCGCTGGACCGCGCAGGGAGAGCGCCCAGTGATGCCGCGTCGTGTATGGTGACACACCTTTCGAGCGATTCGATACGTCTCAGCGTGATAGTCCCGTGAAACGACCAGCTTCGGGGCTTCAAACAAAGCTTCTAAACAAGGTGCTGTACAGAAATTTGCGCACGACGAGAACATTAAAAGCAGGGAGAAAGCCAGCAGAGCGATGAGGGGTCTGACTACCGGAAGACTATGCGCGCGAGGCTCCAGCAATCTGTGCTGTTGGGACTGTAGGGATCAGGTCACGTCTGTGGAGATTAGAGATGCAGGGGCGCCAATAATGCGAGTCACGAAGATGAGATGGATGGCCCAGGATGGGAGGCAAGCAAGAGGAGGAAAAAGTTCATCACTTGAAGGGAGTTCATCCCCAAACGAAAACTTCCGAATCGGCGGCCAATCCCATGCCAAGGCTATATATGTGGCAAGCACAGGCTGCATCACACCTGATGGATGGTAATCTGATATCTGTTCGAGTCAACGACTCGGCGTCAAGTTTAACGAAGCCCACTATCAAGATGTGCGACAGGTGGGAAACCAGGGATTTAGGGGGTAGAAGTCACAGATCCAGATATATCTAAGGCGATGTGACAGTAGGAGAGTAGAAATTTAGAGTATCTGAATGTTATTATGATCAGATATTTCTTGACATTCAGATCAGCGCGGTTGCGACGACAGTACTTAGGACTGTCAAAGTTGCATCGATATTCGTGCGCGACGACTCAAACTCGAAGACTGCAGCACACTTGAGAATTAGCTAGTCATCGACCAACATTGATGCATTGACTGAAGGATAGCTATGGGCTATCAAATGTATCGCGATATCATATATACGGGCCCCAAAGAAAATCGTATGGCAGATAAGAAGTAGTGCGCTTTGCCTTTCGGTGCATCACTCCTTGTTCCCTTCGGCGAAAGGATCTTCTTCGTCATCCGTGTCGTCTTCACTTAAAACATACCGTGTCGACTTGTACTTGCTCCTCGTTCTCTTGCGCTCTCTGATCACTAGAGGCTCCGGAGCATCAAATATGCTGTCTCCGAACTGTGTGACTAGGTCGGACAAAGCAGAGCTAGCGATGAGTGTGCGGTCCGCCCGGCTGGCGGCGGTAGGGAGCAGCGGATCATCAAGGATCGGATAGATCGCTCGCATGCGCCTGTCAATGCACTCAAGAGCACTAGGAAGTAGAAAATACCATTAGTATCAAATACCACTCCCACACGCGAATGTTAGGCTCACTCGGGATCGCAGCATCCGGTGGCAGCCACTATCTCGAGCACGCTCTGCCAACCCAAAGGTCGCAAACGGTTTTGCATACTTTTTTCCGTGCGAGGAACATGAGCGGCGAGTGCAGCGAGGATCTGCGTGAGGTAGGTGGATAGGTGAAGACTAAGCGCAGAGAGGTCGGGCGGAGGGAGATCTGCTAGTTCAGCTTTCTCGTTCGCGTCCTCCTCCTCCTCCTCCTCCTCGAATGGCTGCTCGAGCAGCTGCGCACGGGCATCGGGTGATGATGAACCTGCATCCTCTGGCGTGAGAGGCTCGTATTTGCTATCATATTCGCGTTGCATCAGAAGCGCCTCTGCTGCCAGCGCACGCACTTCATCTTCGAAGGTAAACTCAGGTGTAGCAAAATCCCCTGGCAGAAGAGGCCATCGTGTCCAATTGTCTTTCTCCCTTGCCTTTCGCTTGACCTTTCCTTTGCCCTGTGATGCTGATGCTGCGGGACTGGGAGCCGGGCTGGCAGACGGGGCGGGAGCGGGAGCCCTGGTGAGTTGCGAAGAAAGATCGAGGCTATCCGCGGTTTTAAGAGCCCTGATTAAAGATGTGTATTCTGATAATTCGTGGTGAAGCGCTGCTGGGACTGCTTTCCGCTTGCCCATAAGCTTCGTAGGAGAGTGGAGCAAACCTGGGAATGGCAATTAGCGCCTGATGGTGTGGGAGAGCTGTACAGTTGCTTCGGCATTGGCCGCGGAGGTATGATGTGACATCCAATCTCGCGGTTGCTGTTCCTCAGCTACTTCCACTCGAACACTCAGTAAGCCCGCCTCGTCCACTCCATCGTGCTGCGGATTTTGACCGATTTCTGCTACAGGTCGAAGCATCTCAAAATGAGAGAGAAGTGGAAGAAGAAACGTTCCCGCAGACTCAGACGCAAGCGCAGAAAGATGAGAGCTCGCTCCAGTCAGTATTCTACATATCTCTCTACGACATCCACTAATTCAAATTCACAGAGTAATCGACTCGCGGTATCCAGGCGTCGAACATCGGATGCGCAAAGCCATTCGGAACATCATAGGCGGCAACCAATCCAGTCGCATCCATGGTCCTCGCCCGCGTCGCGCATAACCTCCCAGATTCGCTCAACCGTTCAGAGTGGAACATGTGGCGTTGTGTATGGGGGCGCTCTGACTGTCACAATTGTTGGAGCTCCATATCGTCGATCACCAAAACCAATGTATCTCGTATGAATCAAAAGACTGCATGTACATGCCTAGCGTTTGAACATTCCGTGGTCTTCCTAAGGCGGCGATGATATATCTCTCAGGTGCTTAGTAAGTGATACATCTGCGGGCGTGGTTTGAACTTTGACAATCATGGCACAATGATTGGGCACGCGGGCAGTCGAAGGCTTTCATTGCGTCACTAATCACTCTTGGTAGCGGACTCGACCAGCGGACTCGACCACATACATATCACATCCTATCCTCAGTGACTCCAAGATTGTGTGGAAAGTCCGAAGGTTCATGATCAACTGGAGGTGCCGCTCTGTATGCTTGATTCAAGTAAATTATTGCGAACGCATTGATATACATTTGAATTTCGCTCTTGGCATGTTTGCCTGGTCTACGTTTTCAGCAAGGTTTCCAAAATACAAGTGTTTCGACCCTACTTTTGACATATACTGGACGGTGGGACATAACCTAGGTATCGGTCATTCCTGGAATGCATAATCGAAGTAGCAGGCCTGGTTGAACGACCCCGTCGTCGCAGATCCACCGGGCTCCCCTCCGCCCAAGCACTTCCCTCCCCTTTCAGGATCAAGTCCGCCATATATACATAGCAGGTTAACCCCATATGTCATTTCCCGTACTGATCCCTCCGCAACCGAGGTACTCACTCTGAATCTAGATAGTACACAATCACCACCTCTGCACTGAAGGGCTGATCACAGCTTGTGTCTAGATGATCGAGATCGCATTCATAATGCGCTTCGGCTTCCGCTACGTGATTCGTATGGCACATATACTGTCCAAACAATCAGAAAAGCACGTTTCGCGTCGCGGCAGACATGGTCGAAGCACGCAAGGGCGCGGGTGTTGATGCTGCACGGTCCAGTGCCGGTACAGCGTCTGCCTTGCTCGGGGTAGACGCATTTGTCGCCTTCGCATCGTTGATCGATATCGCAAACCGCTCTGCCGCCACATGTGCATCTAGTCGGCCGTTGTCAAATTCGTGAAATGTTGTTCAGTGACGGAAGAAACACTCACTCCGACCCTTTTCGACCAGAAACGCCTCGGGTATACTCCATACACTTTTGGTTGGCGCCACAGCCGGTGACTGGATGCTTGGGGTCGCACTGGTTGGAGGCTTCACCGATACGGCTCCCGCGAATGCACTTGAACACATCAGTTCGCGGGGTCCCGCACTAGGCGTTGTCGGAGCAGGGTTTATCGCGTGGGAGGTAAAGGCACACGTCAGTGTTGCCAATAAGGATACACTCTTGTCCAGCCCTGCAGCCCGAGTCAGCGACGAAGGGCTTGCACTTGTACGTATAGGCTCGGGCTGAGCAGAGGGCGAATGTAAGCAAGAGGAATCCAGAGAAGTATCGCATGTCTTGAGGATACGGAGAACTGCTGGAAGTGTGCATAACACGATGCCATCTATACCGCTCCAGGGTGCGTCGCTGAGAACAGAACATCAGAGCCTTCGAGAATACCGAGCAGTCTGCCAGTCAGAGAAAGGTTAATTTAGGCCTCTCAAGGCATATGAGTTATCATCGATCAGATGAGAGACAGCGACTTGGATAGGACAGATTAATGTTGCAAGTCTTCGATGTTGTCAAGACAGATGTTTATCAAGCTTCTCAAGCTTGAAATAGGGATTCGAAGATAGTAACAAAAGACATTAAATTGGATTCTTCGCTGCGGGTACTGGCACAACACGCGTAATAACTTCGGCGGCGCCCAGACAAGTGGCATTGGGGAAAGTGGTGCGGCTGGCTGTCTACGTAGTCCACGGTCAGCGTCACAATCGTTGGCATATGAGCAGCGAGAGCGGAGGAGAGGGACAATTCAGAGATAGAGGAGTTGGGAGAAAAGTAGATATTGAGTACGTGCGCGGTGATATCGTCGGCGTCGACGGTCTGTCCGCAATGATACGTCGCTCACATGCCACTGGCGGCAACGCTCAGGCGCTCAAGAACAGCACCGTCGAGTGCATGCCGAAGAAGGGAGGGCGCACATCAATGGTGCACCCGACGGGCGAATGTCATCAGGGAAAGACGAGCTGCCGTACGCGAAGTCTGGTCCAGGAGCGTATGTTCGTCACGCCGGCGGACACCTCAGCCAGGTGTGTTCGGCTTGAAAGCGGACGGGAGCTGAGGCCTTGAGATGGAAAGCGATAACGCAAGGGCGTGGAAGGTATAAGAGGAGGCGGTATCGATCTGTCGAGGATGCATTTGAGCAGGCGCTACTGTTTCAAGGCGATCGGCGCGCCATACTGCTTGAATCATTTCTTCTCCTGTCTGAACCTAAGTTCCTGCCTTACATTCTCGCCCGCCAGTTGCTTCCTCACCCTCACAGGCAAATCTAACTTTGTGTTTGCGCAATAGGCATATAATTACCGCTGCCTAATCACCACGTTTGCATCTATTCCTGGGCCTTTCAACTTGAACGCGTTGCAGTTTACCTACACGTATAGGTCTATTCGTTCTTTCTTTCTGTCGTCTCAGGAAACGCTAGGCTCTATTGATCGACATAAAAATCGAGGTCTAGCATTGGGCGATAGTCAACAGCGAAGCTCGTAGGACTGCCATCGACGAGCATCAGCAGTTGTCTCCAGTCCAATTGCACACGAGTCGCACACGAGGCCAAGCCCGGCTGAGCTTCTTGTCTCCCTCTTTCCCGGATACCGAAAATGAGTGCAGACGCTCCTCGAGGGGGATCGTATGTGCCCTTGATCTTGTTCTTCGCACAACTAACTGACAGGCATGACCTGCAGGGAACTGCCGCTCGGCGTGAAGTTCAGAATCGAAGGTGCGACTTACGCTTCCCTTTCTTCTGAGATTGGCCTTACTGTCGTGCAGACATTAAATGTGAAAAATTGCCATTGAAGAGGGACGGCTCAGTCTATGTGAAACTCGTTTGCGATGGCCCCGATGGCCAACAGAGCGATAGGACTGAGCAGGTGAAAGGACGTTCGTCCGCCTCGTGGGTCGGCTCTTACTCATTGTAAGTTCAAGATATATCATTGAAATTTCGTCCACCGTCGAACATATGTGCTCCAGTAAAGCGACCTCGCTAGAACTCCAAGTATACCAGCATCACAGGATCAGGCAAGACGAACAACTTGGCAGCGTGAAGGATACTATCGACAAACTTCTGAAAGACGGCTCTCCGGGTATATGCTACCTCTACTAAGTTTTGCATCTGGGCTGATGACGCGTGAGCAGTAGTCATTTCTCGGACGCTTCACAAAATTGATAAACACGGAATTGTTTGCGCATCACACACCAAAATCATGTTCTCAATTACCTCTCTGTCAAAACAAACCGATGTGGCTGAGCTTCAAAGGGCAGAAGAAATCGAGAAGGCGGAGCGCGGCATGAGTGGCATGGACTCAGCCCCATCGATAACCAAGAACATGGAGACTGCGCTCGATGTCTCCACTGGCACGGCGGATGCTGTGGCTTCCTTCGCTGATACCTGGGATTCGCTACTGGAAAAAATCAAGCCCTTTGTAGAGTTAACAGACAAGCTCGCCGGGGTACGCTCTCTGATTGTGTCTATCCGAATCGTGGACACTGAACCTTTCTGGCTGGTAGATGCATCCCTACGCGAATGTTGCCATTTCTATCTTAACGGCAGTGCCAAAGGTACAAGTCCTATTTTATACAAATGAACCAGCAAACCAACTACATACAGGCTATAATCAAACAGCGGGATCGCGACAAGTCCTTATGTGGGCTGATGGAGACGATCAAGGATATCCACGCATTCTTGCTGAAGGCTAAGACTCTCGAAATCATCGAGTCGCACCGCAGAACATATGAACAAATGGGAGATCTTACCGTGACATGCGCCCATCTCATTCGGGACTACACTGTCGACAAGAATTTTTGTACGTCGCATCGAAGGGTTATAATAACAACGCTCACGAATTCCATCCAGGGAAGCGAACCGTGACATCCTCGCTCTCTAAAGTGGACGCAAAGATCACAGAATACGAGGAGCGGTTCCAAGAGCTTAAGCGTGACTTCCAGGGAGATGCCATTCTTCACACCGAGATTGCAGTTTTGAGTGGTTTTTCACAAGTCGAAGACATTGGTACGAGCCGCTCACATCTTTCGAGATGACACTGACCCTTGCGCAGCTAAAAATGTGATCCTTCTTGACATGCCATATGCCAAGGGCACTGGTAACGATTTGAAAAAGTGCTGCCTACCAGGCACTCGAACAGCGGTCTTGAGCGAACTCCACAGATGGATCAACCTGCCGGATGATGTGGACACTCCCCAACTGCTGGTTCTCACCGGTGTCGCAGGTTGTGGAAAGTCTGCTATCTCTCGTACTATAGCGCAGCACTACAGCGAGAGGAAGAAGCTCGGATCCGCTGTATTCTTTGAAGAAGCAGATCGAGCGCAACGTCACTGCGGAAATTTGTTGCCTACCATTTCTCGCGACATGGCCAATTTGGATGCACGATGGAGGGACGCGCTTTACCAAGTCGTCAAAAACAACGATGCCTTGCGCCAGACCAAAGTGATATCCAGCCAACTGGAGAATTTCATTCTCACGCCTGCCAAAGCGTTAAACGTCGCTAGTCCCGTTGTTATTGTAATTGACGCGTTGGACGAGAGCGGAGATAGAGCAACTCGCAGGGAATTGCTTCTATGTCTGGCAGAGAGCGCTTTCAAGTTGCCCAGCAACTTTCGGCTTTTGATCACGGCTCGCACTGAACAGGACATTTGGGAAGCGTTCTCTGGCAAAAACAGCGTGAAAATAAGACCTATGGAATCCTTCGTCAACGCTACTGTTGATTCCGACATTGCCACATTCGCACAAAGCCAGCTTGCGAATGTCGCTCATATTTTGGAGAAGAAGATGCCCAATAATGAATGGTGCAGCAGATTCGTCCGCGCGTCAGGTGGTCTGTTCCAATGGACAGCTACGGCCTGTCTCGCGATCCTCCAACCGCCAGGTGGTCGTACTCATATGCAGATCTTTACCGATCTTATCAGCAAGCAGCGTAATCTGGACGAACTGTATACAGCGATCCTTGCTATCAACTTCTCGACACAGGATGTTGTGGCCATGTCCCAGTTTCAGCGAGTCATAGGCAACGTCTTATCCGCAAAAGAACCGCTTTCTGTGCGGATTCATGCCGAACTATGGCGCCAGTGCGACGACGAGGATGACGTCGTGGAAGCAGTTGTTAGACCTCTTGGCTCCTTGCTGAGCGGGGCCAACGACTCGGATGTTCCTGTTCGCGCTTTACACACGTCGTTTTTCGACTTTCTCAAGGATCCCACAAGGAGTGGGGTATTTTGCGTCGATCCTATGCGGCAGAACCGGCACCTTGCCCTTGCGTGCCTCCGTGTCATGAACGCACCCTCCGGCCTCAAGTTTAACATCTGCGGCTTGCGTTCTTCAGACGACCGGAACGTAGACATCATCGACTTAACTGATCGCATTCAACGATCCATCAGCGCGGTTCTTTCCTACACATGCCGTTTTGTGGGCGATCACATGGACTTCAACTCGGATCATCAACAGACCCAGGGCCCCGAAGATCGGGGTTCCATGCAGGAATATTATGAGTCACTTCGATTTGAGCTGCAATGCTTTTTCCAGGACCATTTTCTTTACTGGCTGGAAGTTTTGAGTTTGGTAAAACACATGAACACCGCTTCCCGGTCCCTGATTGCAATCCTCGACGTATCTATGAAAGAGGTAATTTTCTTGTCTTAACAGCATCATTATGTGCTCATCTAACAATCATTATATCTAGCTTCAAGACGCCGAGCTCGTGCTTTTGGGAAAGGACGCGATCAGCTTCGTCAGAGTTTTTGCACCTCCAATATCTGAAAGTGCACCGCACATATACATCTCCGCCCTCCCTTTTGCACCAAGACACTCTCTCATCTCCCGGCGATATTCCAGGCGCTATGTCAAGACGATGCGATTATTTTCAGGGATTTTAACTAGCTGGCCTGCTACTTTGAAAACCATCGAGGGGCATAAAGAGGATGTCACGTCGGTGGCTTACTCTCTAGACGGCAAGCACATCGTTTCTGGCTCATGGGATAAGACCATTCGGATTTCGGATGCTGAGACGGGTGAGACTGTGGCAGGTCCATTCATAGGGCACACGAATTGGATCATGTCTGTAGACTTCTCGCCAGACGGCAAGTACGTGGCTTCAGGATCCTTTGATGGCACCGTCCGGATCTGGGATGTTTTGACAGGGGATGCTATCGATGGGCCCTTCAGAGGTCACACTAGTATTATCAACTCCGTGATTTGGTCACCAGACGGCAAGTACGTGGTGTCTGGATCTGACGACTGCTCCTGCCGAGTCTGGAATGTCGAAACTAGTAAGACCATTGCAGGGCCATTTGAAAGGCACAGTGGATCAGTCAGATGCGTGGCGTATTCGCCAGACGGCAAGCACATCGTTTCCGGCTCCGATGACCAGACCGTTCGGGTGTGGGATGTTCAAACTGGACAAATTCTTATGTCTCCATTCGAAGGTCACACCGAGGGAGTCAGAACCGTCGCATACTCGCCAGACGGACAACTGATCGCTTCAGGCTCTTCGGACAAAACAGTCCGGGTCTGGAATATAGCGACGGGAGAGCTCGTGGCGGGCCCATTTGAAGGACATGATGACTCGGTCACTTCCATCGCGTACTCGCCAGACGGCAAGTTTATAGTTTCTGGGTCCGAGGACGGGACAGTTCGCATTTTTGACGTCGAGACGGGAGGGACAGTGGCGGGGCCATTTGAAGGGCACAGTGGTGCAGTCCGCTCCGTGGCCTACTCTCCAGATGGCAGGTGCATTGTCTCTGGCGCTGCAGACAGCACCATTCGTGTTTGGGATGCGGGGGCTATCGATTCGGCTGCTTGGCCGACAAAACAAGAGCACAGCGGTTCAGTCAATGCCGTCGCCTACTCGCCGGACGGCAAATCCATCGTATCCGGTTCCGATGACATGTCCATTTGCGTTTGGGACAGAGTAACCGGTGCACTCATGGCAGGACCATTTATAGGGCACAGTGCAACGGTCACAAGCATCGCCTACTCGCCCGACGGGAAGTACATCACGTCCGGCTCCGAAGACGCGACCGCTTGTGTCTGGAATGCTGAGACTCGCGAACTGGTCACAGGGCCGCTGACGGGGCACAGTGGAGGAATATGTTCTGTGGGCTACTCACCTGACGGCAAGTACGTCGTGTCCGGCTCTGCCGACCGGACCATTTGTATCTGGAGTGTCGCAACCCAAGAGATTGTGGCCGGACCATTGCAAGGGCATACTGACTTTGTCAGAGCTGTCGCTTACTCCCCGGACGGCAAGTTCATTGTATCTGGCTCTGATGATAGGACCGTTCGAGTCTGGGATGGAGTAACGGGGGTGCCTATGGTGGGACCGTTTACAGGGCACAGTGATTATGTTATGTCTGTGGCCTACTCGCCAGACGGCAAGTTCATCGCATCCGGTTCTGGTGACAAGACCGTTCGAGTCTGGATTGTTGATACTGGCAAACCTGTCGGTGGGCCATTCAAAGGGCACAGCGATTGGGTCAGGTCTGTGGCGTATTCGCCAGACGGTAGGTTTATCGCATCAGGTTCCGACGATATGACTGTTCGTATCTGGCATGCCGAGACTGGTGAAACTATTGCTGGGCCATTTATAGGGCACAGCAACACAATCAGATCTGTGTCTTACTCCCCAGACGGCTTTTATATTGTTTCCGGTTCTGAAGATGGGACCATTCGCATGTGGGATCTGGAGCAGAGCCTTGGTATGACAGGCGAATCTGCAAGGTATGTCTCATAAAGCTGATGACGGGTAAAAATCTCATTGACCAAATCATTCAGCGAGAATAATGTTACCGTCTATGGTGACGGTTGCGTGATGTCCAACGGCTGGGTTTCGACAGCGTCAGGCGAGCTCCTTTTCTGGCTCCCGCCATGGAACCGCGTGGGCCTGTATCGGCCGAACAACACTCTAGTCATTGGGAAAAACCCGACGCGGCTTGACCTTACAAACTTCGTTCATGGTGATGAGTGGCAGCAATGCAGGAGGGAGACAACGTCGTAGTACGAGGCGCTCAGACCCACAAGCCATATGCGTTGATACAACCTCTAGATAGTACAGAGACATCAAGACAGTGCGCAGTGACAGCTCGGCTCGGAGTTCGTCGGAAGTGTAATGCTTCATTGGAGACGATATGAATAGGCTCAGTAGCGGCTAGAAGTTGACGCTGATTTAGATCGGAGTGACATAAACCATATGGGAGGTTCAGCGCTTTCCGCAGAGATTGCTGAAAACGCTCTTGGAATCAACGTTGCGCCATCACATGGACTGTCGAGCTCGAAATGAATTCATGAGAAGAGTGTCTATGAAGCTTGCATCCTTAAGCCCTTCTGCTCGCGCCCAGCTTCCCTCTCCGCGAAACGGTCTCCCACGAGTACCTTCTTCCTCTCGCAATCGTCGCGTGGATATGGGACAAGTTTGGAGATATCGCCAAGTTGATTGCGAACCGCTTCGTTGCTCTCCAGAGACTCCTGCCCTTCCCGTTCGCGCGTCTCAGCCTCCTCAATCAGCACCAATTGCTCGTTCTCCAGCTTTGTTTGGACCATCGCCAATTCATGTTCCAATTCACATATTCTGATGCCTCGCAGTTCATGGTTGCGAGCTGGCTCTTCTTCGATTTCAGTCCGCGCCCTCTTGCGGTCGGCTACCGTTGCCTCACGTTCTTGCACCATAACATCCTGTTCTAATCTCATGATCTCCATGATATCAACGGCGCGACAAGCGGCGGCGACCTGCGCAGCTGTGTGTATTGACTGGTGGATAGATGTCAGACGGCGGTTATGGAGCTGCATTTGTTGATGCAGCAGGGGAAGATGTAGATGTATGCGCTTCTGCCACACGCTTGAATAAGACTCTCGCCTTGGGTGCGGCGGTCACGCGCAGGGCCTCAAGCTCGCTTGCTAATGCACCAGAGCCCTGCTACCTATTAGTTGGAGATCATTCCAATAAGATATCCTTTGAAAGTACTCACTCATTCATATTCTGACTGATATAGTCTGGCACGAACACACTCCCATCAGCGAGACTCTTTGTGAGCATCGAAGGTTTGGCGTCCCGCCTCGCAGCATGTTTGCGGCTCCGTATCGTTGCCAATTGAATTAAGGAGATTGGGATGACGTTCCGGGTCTTTAGATGCATACAGGCGGCAGGGATCGATAGAGTAGCATGATGGGAAGGATCAAAGCGCGATGCCTGGAATGATGCATAGCGGTTTGAACATGGGTTCATTGGTCCCAAGTCGTCGAGCTCTGGTCGGAAGAGTCGGAAATCGGCTCTTGATGACCGAAAGAGCACCAACGCCGCCTGAAAAGGAAATAAGGACGGTATCGCGAGTCACGTGCACGAGGATGAGGCCTTCTCCTCTGGCATCCAAGGGGACTTCATGGGTGGACAGAGATCCCACTGGACAAGCTTCGAGTGTCGCTGCGCCCTCGGTGTGTTCAGCTCCGCAAGAAGACCAGTATCGTCGCGTGCCAGCCCCATAGCCCCATCCTCGTATCCATCGCGGACCTTCAACTCATCTCTGCCTTTGGCCTCTCGCAAGCCTTCGACATGGTCCCATGCGAGGGGTGTGTCTCCATGCTCCCAGAATCCAAATATTGGGTAAATACCCGCTCGACTCTTCCCGAACAGCTTCGCCAGACCCAGCGTTTCGACGAGCTTGATGACGCTGGCCGCTGTCAATGACCCGGAGGAGCGTCCTGTCCGGCATATACAGCCGGCTGCGCTCAATGCCGAGGACCATCACGGCCGGTCAAACCTGGCTGGAGCGCCGGCGCGCGAGCTTCGAGTCCTTGCCACGGATTCAGGCCCTGCGCGTTCCTCCACTCCGGCGACGATGTCACGGATGCTGCCCTTCTTCTTGTCTCCAGCTTTTTATCTGCAAAAAATTCTCTCATGAACGCTCCTCTCCATCGCACGCCACGCTGAGCAAGTACAGGGTTGATGATGGCTGTGGAGAGCTGCGTCTCTATCCAAAGATTCCTGCTATTCCCGCGCCCGTCCCAGCCTTCTCAGACAGCTGGAGTCGCTTCTTGTCCTCCAAATTCGCCTTCACAGGCGTCGGCTCGTTCTCCCAATCACCGACTGTGGCCTGCAGCTCATATTCGCGAGCTCGCTGCTGCCAATTTCTTGCGCGGGTGGCTTCCCCCGGGTCGCGCTCCAACATCGTGACTTCTTGTTCTGGTTTGACGATATCCAGAATGTAATCTGTATCCTAAGCAGCGGTGTAGATTGGCTAGCGAGTGGATGGCAGAAAATGGAAGGAGGGTGGGGTAGGCACGGAATTAGGTTGTAGATGGTGAATGACTGAGGCTACTCTCTACTCCACCCAGTGCGCCGATGTGGATGAGCGAACAAGCCCCGTCAATCGCGCTACCCAAGAGGCCTTAAAGCACAACCCTCGAAGTTGCGCGGCGCCGTGGTGCCCCCAGTTTACTGTGTTGATGAAGACGCTTTCGCGCGTCCTTGACGGTGAGCGAGATGTTCTAAGTTCTCGTGTGTGTGTGTTTTTTGCCTGAGGCGCGACACCTTTCCCGCGGTGCAGCACGTTGGGAGAACGCTGGCAAGGAGTTGCGTGGATGTATCTGCAGTCTTTGTGAGCGCCATGGTCATTTCGAAGGGCAAGGTTGGCGGGACCGGAGACAGGAGACAGAAGGCGGAGGGAGTGGCGGAAAGGAGGAGGAATAGTACTGGACAAGCGAGCTCACTTTACTATCCATGACAAGCGCGGCGGCCGTGATGTTATCTAGTTCGCCGATGACGGATATCACTCTCATCCGTTCGTGCGCGTCGGTCGCAGTCCATCATAGGCGGTGCTCGTGTTTGGCACAGTGGGCATACCGCAGAAAGAGTGCACGTAGGCGGAAGGTGCGGCCGAGAAAGTCCGAGCGCATGAAGCGGCGAGGAAAGAGTGGGGGCGGGTATGTTACTACTTAATCAGGGTAAAGGGCGGGAAATAAGCGCCTGGTCAATTTGACTAGACTCGTGACCAGTCTCTCTATGTAGCAAGCTGACGATAGAGAGACTGGTCGAATGGGCGCAATAGTTCCTATGTGTCGCGGGCTGTCCCAATTTGGGTGCTTCTCAGCCTGCCCTAAAGTTCGATCGCGCGCGGCACATCCAAATCCCCAGAATAAATAAGTTCCACCACCACCGTCACACGCGTCCAATCAACAAATATAACTTGAGACGCGTCTTGCATCTTCGCTTGCAGTTGTGCGTGTCCTTCCTTGAACATATCTGCTTATTTCTAAACTGTCCCTTACTGCTTCAATCTTTGCCTCTGACCTATTTAATGTGTCTTAAGACGCAATGGCTTCCACTCCCGAGTCAAATAACACGGCTCAGGCTGGCGCCGCAAGCCCCGTGTGCAACAGGCAGTCGATTGGGCTGACTCGTGCAGCTCGCAGATACTCTAATACATTCACATAGCGCTGACGCAGCGTTGTTGCTTCTCCTCGGGAAGCGCATAGACACCTGGGGCAGTGAGAACTGATTGAAGGTGGCGTAGACAAGAGACCAGGTGAATCAAAGGTATCCGGTGTGTGATGTTGCCATCTAGGCCAGTCAAGAAGTTGTGATGGAGGGGAGTCGTAATGGAATGTGAAAGGAAACACAGCTCGGCTCGAAGATGGGAATGTGTGTAGCGTATTTGGAGTGTGGCCCGCAGCGGTGAATGGGGAAGGGCTGCCTGAGTCAGGTTTGTCTCGATTCACGATCGGCCTGATCGAAGTCTCTGGGATGGCCCAGCTTACCACAGGAGCCTGAGAGGCAAGAATCTCAGCCGCGGATTTGGGTTTTCTGGCAGACATAAGGGACGGAGAAGCTCAGTACTCGTACTGTAAATGATTCAGACATGCCAGCGCGTGTGAGCTGCTCGACGCGTGTGACGGATTTGGATGTGCCGCGCGCGATCGAACTTTAGGGCAGGCTGAGAAGCACCCAAATTGGGACAGCCCGCGACACATAGGAACTATTGCGCCCATTCGACCAGTCTCTCTATCGTCAGCTTGCTACATAGAGAGACTGGTCACGAGTCTACAATTTGACTACTTACCGCAATCTGGCGCTGTGGCGCACGCGACCGTCATCCATACCTCCCCTTAAATGTTCTCCGATTCTCAAAGAGCCCATTTCGCTCATCTGCCCCGCTGAAATGCTGGCTCGTCTGCACAGGGCTGGGGACGAAATCTGGTGCGGGGGCGCGTCAATTGCAGAAGTCGTACATCCACGGTATGCACATCTGGTTTCCTCTACTGCGACTGAGCTGAAACTAAATCTCGCGTACAGATGAGCAGGCCATAACCTGCGCTGCAGACTCTATTTGCACATGCAGCAGTGCTCATCAAGCCGAGCCGCACGCTTCCCGTCGAGTCGCCGCGTCCGTGGCGGGGACCTGGACAACACTGTTGCCTCCAGATTAGTCTCCCACAGTCAGCACATAGAGATTGAAGACTGCCATTCCCCTTGCGCAAAGTAAGCACTATTCCCTCCCTTCGTGTATCAATTTTATTCCTCCATGCCTTGTTGCTCCCTGGCGCCCTGTCCATCATTTTCACTAGCCGCTACTTGTACCTCGATCTTAAACTCTCCTCCCATCTCTCTCCTTGATTTCGATTGGTATTAATATTCTCACCACGATCACACCCAGCCCCACACCTACTCTCCGTGCTTGACTTGACTGGATAGGCGCCATCGATGGCTTGACGCTATAGACACATATTACTAGACACTACGTAGCGCACCTCTACCATAGGGTCCGCCCTGATGGAGGTTAATCAAGGATTTCAAAAAAAAAAAAATGGCTTGACGCCTCTCACGTCCAAGCTCGCGGTGAACCCCACGAGGGAGAATAAGGATGGTAACAGGATGAGCGTGGCCGCTTGAAGTGCTTCGGGTTCAAGACTATGAAGTTGGTATTCAGTCGCGAACCTTACTACCCAGATTCTGCAGCACTGAATGCACACTATCTTGTTTTGGATTCGCGAACTACCGGCTTTGAACCTGAGAACACCTTCGCATTGACAGACAACAACTTAATTGCAGACATTGACATAAAGACATGGTATGTTAGGCAAAATGTGCCATTTGGTTTCATATCGGTAAGTTTCAAATTCCGTTCATCGCCGTAAATATTATTGCGTTGATACATATTCCCTTATGATACCATCTCCAAGCCCCTACATTCCTGCCACCTAACCCCATGCACAAACATTGATTGGTCAAGCCGTGTGAGATTTGGCCGGTTGAGCGCAATATTACTGGGCCACAATAGCTCCTCGCGGTGCCACGACGGAACCCAAAAGAGGAGATCGCCTGACACCGTCGACACCCACCCTTTGTTGATAGGGCAGTCATCACTGAATCCGGCAAAACCAACGTCGCTCCCGCTGCTGGATTTGTTAGAGCAGTTCGGACATGTGGACAGCCATTACACACCTCAATTTCGCCCTTTCAAGAGCTTGTTTGACGTTCCAAACTCGAATTGTTCCATCCCAGGAGCCGGATACTAAATATTTTCCGTCCCCCGAGTACGCCACAGATGTTAAAAACCAGCTATGGGCTGTGAATGGCCCAGCGATGGTCTTGCCGGTCTCAACATCCCATATCCGGATGGTCTTGTCGTGGGAGCCGGAGGCGATGTGCTTTCCATCTGGCGAGAAGACTACCGAGCTAACACCCTCACTATGACCTTGAAATGGGCTGGTAATGAGCTGGCCAGTCTTTATGTCCCAGACGCGAATGGTTTTTTCTTGAGAGCCAGACGCCACACGCTGCCCATCTGGAGAGAAGGCCACTGATGAGATGGTGCCACTGTGGCGTGCAAACGGTTCTACAGCCATCTCGCCTGTCTCTCTGTGGCCACCGACGGGACCTATCACGGTATCACCCGTCGCTATGTCCCAGACCCGGGTGGTCTTATCTGATGCGCCAGATACGACATGCTTGCCATTCGGAGAGAAGTCTATGGAATTGATCACGTCGGTGTGCCCTTCGAATGGCGTCCCTACAATCTCTCTGGTCTCCGCGTCCACGACATGAATGGTGCCGTCACTGGAGCCACAGGCGATGTGCTGCCCGTCCGGCGAATAGACCACGGAGTTGATTGAGCCGCTATCCCCTTCAAACCATCTCCCTACTACAGGTCCGCCAGCCTCGACATCCCAAACCCGGCAGGTCCCGTCTTCAGATCCAGATACCACGCGCTTGCCGTCTGGTGACCAGGCCACGGAATTGATCCGGCCAGTGTGCCCTTCGAAGGGCCCGACGACCATCTCGCCTCTCAAAGCATCCCAGATCCGCACAGTGTTGTCCCAAGATCCTGATGCGATGAACCTGCCGTTTGGCGAGTACTTGACGGACATGACGTAACTGCTATGCCCTGTGAAGGGGCCCGCCGCAATCTCACCTGTCTCAGAGTCCCAAAGGCAGATAGACCTGTCCTGGGATCCAGAAACAATGTGCTTGCCGTCTGGAGAGTAAGAAACAGACCTCACGGGTCTTGTGTGTCCTTCGATTGTCTTCAAAGCAGCAGGCCAGGTGTCTAGGCTTCCTGATGATAAACGAAGCAGACCGGGATATCGCCATGAATATGTTTTGGAGACCAGTGAATGCTTTGGAGCAAAGGGGAGGGCGGACACATATATGTGTGGTGCACTTTCGGATATAACCTGTGCGAAAACATTGACGAAGCTGATACCATCTTTTACGAAAGCTGTGAGCTCCGGACTGTATTTCTGGAATACATGTCAGCAAGTGCAACTCAACCCGGGTCATTAAGATGCATAAGGCACTGACCTGAGTCCACGTCATAATAACGTCCAATGATCGCGATGCTAGGTTGATGTGTTTCTCCAGGCTGAGAACCTCCAGCCAGTAGAGAAATCGTTCAAAGAGGAAATATTTGAGCTCGGTGTGCATGTGCGCATCCTGCGCAATGGGCGCGAAATGACTGCCTAAAAAACGACAGGAATAAGAGAGAACGGAGCTAACGGAGCACTGTATACGAGCAGCGAGATCAGAAACGGCCTCGTTGGGTTTCTGAGAAGTTTCCAGCCCGCAAATATTGAATTTGAGCTCGGCTTTCATGATGCGGAGACTTGCTAGCGCCAGATGTTGGTTCTGCTGCGTAGGATCAACGTAATATGCCCCGCTCCGCTGGCAATCCTTGAGAAAGTCAAAGAATGACGTGTGAAGAGCGCTGACAGCTATGTCTGTGCCTTTGGAACCACTCAGCAGCGAGCCAAGTGGTCCAACAATAGATCCTACAATGTCTTCCTCGTCGCATTGACGCCATAGCGCGCGGTGAGATTGCATGGAGAGGGGCTCTTTGGCCGCTAATATATTACCCATGACCCGCCTGAAGCGTCCCATGACAAGCTCGTCGTGCTCGTTGAACTCTCGGGCGAGAATGGTCGTATACAGTCCATCAAGATTACGCTTGTTGCTGATGAGATCCACAGTTATCTCCTCAGGTGTATAGCCTCCTTGTCGTAGCAGAATTGCCAGACAGGCAGTGGCTGCCCATTGGAACAAATGGTCTGACGCACGCACAAGACCAGAGCACCATTTCTTGTCTGGCATCTTCTTCTCAAGAATGTCCGCAATGTCAGCGAGCTGTGTTTCTATGAACCTAGCAATATCCTCATCAATGGCTTTATGATCTGAGAAGTCCATGGTCTTGAGCTGCACATTCCGTTGGTCCGTAAATGCCCTCCAGATGTCGTCTTCAGCCCGAGTGGTGACCAGGATTCTGAAGTTGGCGGGCAGCTCAGCCGCATTCTTCGCTAAACTTCGAAGCAAGTCCCTGCGAGCTGCTGCCTCCCCACTCTCGTCCAGCGCGTCGATGACGACGACGATGGGACCAATAACATTAAGAGATTTGGCTGGCTCGAGGATGAAGCTCTCCCACTGCCGAGAGACCGATCTCGTCTGGCGTAAAGAATCGTTGCCTTTGATCACTTCGTACAGTGCCGACCTCCATTGTGTGTCCAGATTCGCAATGTCACGAGCCACAGTGCTAAGAAGGTTACCGCAGTGTCGTTGGACTTGATCTGCCCGTTCAAAGAACACAGACGATCCCAGCCTCTTCATTCTGTCATAATGGCGTGCGATGCTGTTCGAGATAGCCGTTTTGCCGCAACCAGCAACACCCGCCAACACCATTACGCGAGGAGTACCATCTTCATCGGACATGTTGATCCATTCGTGAAGCTCAGTCAAGATGTCTGACCGTGTGCCTGGTAGACAGCACCTGTCGAGGTCGTATCCTGCTCCTTTGGCGTAAGCCATGTCTTGAAACGTGATGTTTTTGGCTGCAGAGATGTAAGCATTCCCTTCGCAATGCAGGGCTACACATCAAATACCTATTTCTTCAACCTGAACTAAGCAACGGAAAGCGGTGATCTCAATGTTGACAACGGCGTGTGTTTGAAAGGCTGCTTCCAATTGTTTGAATTGAGCGTTGTATTGCTTTATCTTTGCTTCCACCCCTGAAAGCGTGAGAGTCGCTATCCGTTTCCCTGATAGGGCAATGTCAGTAGTACCCTACCAACGAAGAACGCGATATGGGAGACGTACAAAAGCTCTTGTCAATGGTGAAGTCCCGAATGAGATACGCAGATTCTACTGTCAGAAGACCCATGTCTTCCAGGATCTTGCGCTGCGATGCTACGATTTTGAGAGGATTGGCCTCAATCATGAAGGAATGAATTTCCTCGACTGTTTTCATTAAATTGCACAGGGCTTCATCCCTGTCGCGTTGAGCTATGATGACCTGCACGTATTTAATCAGTTAACACAGATAAAGATATAAGGCTTATGGCTACCTTTGGCACTGCCGACAGTACGAAACACGCCGTTCTGGCGTAAGGATGGATCTTTCGGAAGTGGATTGGTCAGAATATGTGGCGAGAATAGAATTCCAAATCGCACCTCTGCTAATTTATCGGCCACATCGACGAACAGCTCAATCTTCTGGATCAGAGAGCCCCAAATTGTGGCAAAGGAATTGAGAGTGTTCATGGCACCTGATGAGACGCCGATCGCTTGATTAAGCTTGTCTATCGCAGGTGGGGCGGCTTGAATCCGGTCAATGCCAACTTGAGCGCTTGCGAGGGCCTCATCTATCTGCAGCTGCTTTGTATCGGGTTGAGCTACGTTAACGGACGGTTGGGGCGTGGCACTAGTGAGAGCGGGAGCGGTGGCGAAGAGCCTCGCATTCGTGCTGGTCGTCGAGCTGCCAACGGGGTGCGTAGGTCCGTCTTCCCAGCGTATCTGATTGTTGGATGCCACACCGGTATTCTGGGGAATGCGAGCGACCGAGAATGTGATGGATGTTCCAGTCTCGAGCTTGTCCACGTCCTGGAGTTTCCGCGCAACGCTTGCTGGCGCTGCACTTTGAATCAGTTCCCATTGACAGCAAGATGATAGCCGACTACCTGAGGTGCCACACTCTTTCAAAAGTTTATCGACGCTTTCGTTCAAACTGCCGGTGCATTTGGCTCCACGAATTGTATGGCGCTCGTATACCTGAACTTCTACTGAAGACGACCCGAGAACCTCTCTAGCAAACCGATATGTCAGCATATGTTGTCACAACGAAATTGCTGTAATCATACAGAAAGCAGGTGCCGTTCCACGAGACAGAGGTACGCCCCTGTGCTGGTGCAGTCCGGTACTGCTCTTGGCCATCCACAGAGATCTTGACATAGAAGGATCCAGCCCTGCCGAGCTTTTTGAGCGGAAGCTGGTTACACTTGATGTCTGCGAAATCATAAGACATATGATAAGCGTTTGGAAACATCAACACGTGTACCTTGGATTTTGAAGGCTACAGGGAGCAATGGCCTCCTGGGCGCAATTCAGATTAGCGGCGCACACAACAAAGAGGCTGAGCGAGCTCACGATTGGTCGGCATGTAGTAGTTCATTCATGGCCGGGCGGGATGATGGATCGATGAAAGCTTAAGAATGACTTTGGACGACGCGCGTGGTCGAGATGGCGGCTTACAGCAGCTCACATGCACCGCAATGTCCGTAGTTTCTCCGCTCAAGCTCAATGCGTCACAGCCACCATTAGCAAGAAAGTCAACTCAGACAAGAGAGCTAAAATGGCTGCAACTCGGTGGGTATCACAACACGACGAGGAAGTCAAACATAATATAAAATATGGAGTGAAGAAAGTCGAGGTATACGAGCAAACAAAGTTGATCTATAATGGGAATTCGCAAGATCTATCCTCAAGCCTGGCGACTTGCTTGCAACTCCTTATCGTCGCTAGCTGATTTAGGAACAGCTCCGACCCTCAAGGTCTCTGAGTGCATGTAAGTGACAGATATCGATCGTGTGGCACGTTGAAAAGAACCAGGGCCCGACGGTAGCCGGAATTTAAGGAAGTAGGCATGGATATCTCGGCTATAGGTCTTGCACAGGTCCGAGTGGCCACGCTCATCGCCAGGCGCCTAGGTTGGAACAGTTGGAACCAGGCTGTTAATGACCGAAACAGCACCAACGCCGCCTGAAAGGGGGCACGAGCTTGAGACATCCGCCACATGAATTCGGGCGACCTCATCGGCGCAGAGATGAGCTTCAAACGTCTCTGCCTTCTCGGTGTTTGCAGCCCCAAAGTTCCATAGTTCATCGGCCCCGGGCCCATTGCTCCACCACCTTCGACTCCACCCAGTACGCTAGTCGTGCCCGAGGTTGGTGAGGCCCTCGAGTAGTTCTAAGGCGCCATGTCTCTCCGCGAAGTCTCCTGCCTCTCGTTCGCGCGTGTCTGGTGCAGACATGGCTGCTTCTCGTTCTCGGACGACCAGCGCCAACTCGCCCTCCAGATTCTGGCGTCCTATAGCGCGTCGCTATGAGCTTGCTGCAACCCGCATCTTCTTGTAGTTGGCTTCCCGAGCTCCGTGGCATCTATGTCACGACGAGTGGCGGTGGTCCAGGCAGCGGTGCAACTGATAGATATGCGATGGGTGGCGGAGGGAGGGATGCGCGTTTGCCGAGTGGGGGGATGCCTGGAGGATAGATCTCGGTCCAGCGGAGCCAGTTCCAAGAGACTTGGGCTGTGCTCACTGGGCTGCCATCGAGCTCATGAATCTTGCCACACCGAGGGTCTTAAAGGATCGCCTCTCGACGTTCCGAAGCCTCTTGCTATCGTATAGTTTATGTGCTAATGGAGAGGCCACCTCGCTTCCACTCGTGTGTAGGGCGAACGTAGCTTGGTCGGCGCTGTAAATACGTCCTCAGTGTCTTCGCTCCGGGCACAGGCACGATGCGCACGATAACTTCAGTGGCGCCAAGGCAAGGGATGAATTTGTAGAGAGTTGCACGGCTGAAGCTGAAGTCATCGGTCAGCATCACAGTTGCCGACACCATATGGGCAGGATCGAAGGAGGGGGAAGGGGCAGAGACAGGGGAGAGGAAGGAAGGCAGGGATCGGGCAGGAATGACTGACCAGGACTGATCTTACTATCCAGGATGAATGCGCGCATGCGGTGATAGCTTCTGAGTCGACGCAGTGCAGCAGGCCGCTTCACATTTGTCTGTCCACATACGTATTCCGCACTGCACGGTCAGCAGCACTCAATTGCAAGCTGTTGATTTCTAGGCGTGCGGGCGGTTCAGCCGGGTGTCTTCGGCTTGAAAGCGGACGGGAAACATATTAGTGGAAGGCATGATACCATGGCCACAGATTCGGCACGGGCGGGGCGGCATTGTCGAAGATGCATATGAGGCAGAGCTGGAGCCTGGCGCGACTGACGCGACTGTGAAGCAAGTGACGATCGGCCGCAGTATTGCCACCGCGGCTGCGCTTCAAGCTTCATCGACAATTCACCTCTTCCTCAAGTGGTCTCGAGCTCCTGCCTGAGTCTGAGTTCCTGCCCCACGTTCTCGCCCGCTAGCTGTTTAAAATACAGGCGCCTTCTCAAGCCATCCAGCTTTGTGCTCGCTTATATTGCTCACCAGTCACTCCTGCTTTACGCTCATTACGTTGGAATTACTGGACATTTCAACTTGTATGCGTTGCAGTTTGCCTTTGTGCACAGGTCTATTAGACTATCTGCCTTTCCATTGACAAATTTAGGGCTCGTGCGTTGCATCTATCACAATCGATTGCCACAAGAAAACAAGGCCTAGCATTGGGCGATAGTCGACGCTCGACTCGTCATATGATAGCATTGACGGCTGGCTTCTTCATTCCAGAATCTCGCACTGCTCGCAGAAACTCCACGCAGACCTGTCTCGGTATCTTCCGTGGCCCGCTCTCAATCTAGCATCGGGGATAGGACTGCCATCAGCGAGTGTCTCCCGAGTCCATGGCACACACGAGTTGCACACGAGGCTGAGCTCCTTGTCTTTCTCTCCCCCATCGATCCATCATCACACCGACAATGAGCGCAGACCCTTCTCCGGGGGATTCGTGAGCGCCCTTCCATTCTTTGGTCATGCATCTAACTAACTGATATGACCTGCAGGGAGCCGCCATCAAGCGTGAAGTTCACGATCGAAAGTACGACTTATGCTTTCCTTTGCTCTGATATTGAACTTACGATCCCACAGACCTCAAGTGTGAGCAACTGCCACTAAAGAAGGATGGTACACTCTACGTCAAGCTTGTGCTCGACGGTCCCAGTGGCAAACAGACAAATAGAACGGAGCGAGTGAAAGGACGTTCTTCCGCCTCGTGGTTGGGCTCTTACTCGTTGTAAGTATCAAGATAACACCTTGAGCTCCGCGCCGCTGAACATCTTGGCTCCAGCGAAGCGACCTCATTAGAACTCCAACTTTACCAGCGGCACAGGATTAAGCGCGACGAATACTTGGGCAGCGTGAAGGATACCATCGACAAATTTCTCACAGAGGTTTCTTCAGGTACGCTTAGCCTCTACTAACTTTGGTGTCGAGACTGATGACGCGGATGCAGCTGGCGTTTCACGAACGCTCCTTAGAACAGGCCAAAAAGGGGTAGTCCACGAAACCAATACCAAAATATTGTTCTCCATTGCCTCTCTGTCAACAGAAACCGGCGTGGCTGAGCTACAAAGAAGGGAAGAAATTGGAAGGGCAGAAATCGCCGTTGGTGGCATGGACTTGGCCCCATCGGCGACCCAGGGAATGGATACTGCGCTCGCTGTTTCTGCGAGTGCGGCGGATACCGGGGCTTCCTTCGTTGATACCTGGGACTCGCTATTGGAAAATATCAAGCCCTTCATCGAGATAACCGACAAGCTCGCGGGGGTGCGCTCTCCATCAGCGCCTTTCTGAACGATCGTACTAAAACCTTTGGATTGGTAGATGCATCCCTACGCGAATATCGCTATTTCTATCTTAACGGCCGTGCCCAAGGTGAAGCTTCATTGTATCCGGATGAACTTGCATATTGACTATATGCAGGCCATGATCGAGCAACGAGATCGCGACAAAACTATATGCCGGCTGATGGAGACGATCAAGGATGTTCATTCCTTCTTGCTGGACGCGAAGACTCTCGAAATCATCGACTCGCATCGCAAGACATTTGAAGAAATGGGGACTCTGACCGTGACCTGCGCCCATCTCATTCGAGACTACACGGTAGACAAGAACTTTTGTACGTCGCATCGAAGCTTTGTAACAAAAATATTGAAATCCTCCGTTCAGGGAAGCGAATTGTGACGTCCTCGCTCTCTGCGGTAGACGCGACGATCTTGGAATACGAGGGACGGTTCAAAGATCTTAAAGGAGACTTCCAAGGCGACGCCATTCTTCGCACCGAGATCGCTGTTTTGAACGGTTTCTCACAAGTTGAAGACATCGGTATGAAATCCTCGCATTGCTGATGCGATAATGTTAACTTCCGCATAGCTCAAAACCAGATTCTTCTCGATATGCCCTATGCCAGGGGCACCGGAAATGACGCGAAAAAGTGCTGCCTGCCAGGCACCCGCACAGCCGTCTTGAGTGAAATCCACGCATGGATCAACCAACCGGATGGAGAGGACACTCCCCGGCTTCTGGTTCTTACCGGTGTTGCAGGATGCGGCAAATCTGCCGTCTCTCGTACCATAGCTCAGCACTACGCCGAGAGAAAGAAGCTTGGATCTGCCGTATTCTTCGAAGAGGCCGATCGAGCCCAACGTCACTGCGGAAACCTCCTGCCTACTATTGCTCGTGACATCGCCAATCTGGATGCACGATGGAGGGATGCACTTTACAAAGTCGTCAGAAACGACGATGCCCTGCGACATGCCAAAGCGATATCTATCCAACTGGAGAATTTCATTCTCACGCCTGCTAAGGCGCTGGAGGTTGCCGGTCCCGTGGTCATTGTCATCGATGCGCTGGATGAAAGCGGAGATGCAAGCGCTCGCAGGGACTTAATGCGATATCTGACAGAGGGCGCCACCAAGTTGCCAGGCAACTTTCGGATTTTGATCACAGCTCGCGCAGAACCAGACATCCAAAAAGGATTCTCCAAGAAGAAACGTGTGGAAATTAGGCATATGCAAAAAATAGACGACTCGACCATCGACAAAGACATTGCGGCCTTCATACAAAGCCAGCTCGTTGATATTGTAGACATTTTGGAGGAGAAGAAGCCCCACAATGAATGGTGCAAAAGTCTTGTGTACGCATCAGACCATTTGTTCCAATGGTCAGCTACCGCCTGCCTCTTGATCCTCGACCCTCCAGTGGGCCAGAGGCCGCAGGACATCTTCGATGATTTTATCAGTAAGAAGCGCAATTTGGATGAACTGTACACGTCGATACTCGGTCGACTATTCAAGGATGAAGTTGGCGGAACAGTGGCCATAGATCGTTTCAGACGGGTCATGGGCAATGTCCTGGCCGCTAAAGAGCCACTTTCTTTGCAGGGCCATGTTCAATTGTGGCGCAAGTGCGACGGCGAAGCTGGCATTGTGGAAGCAGTTGTAGGGCCACTTGGTTCCTTGCTAAGCGGGACCGACGATCCAGATGTTCCCGTTCGCGCTCTACACACTTCCTTCTTCGACTATCTCCAGAATTCCACGAGGAGCGGGATATATTTTGTTGATCCCACAAAGCAGAACCGGCAGCTTGCCCTTGCTTGTCTCCGTGTCATGAACGCGCCGCCCTCTGGCCTCAGATTTAACATTTGCAACTTGGATTCTTCGCACAAACGAAACATAGACATCACCGATCTCCGCGATCGCATCCAACAATCCATTAGCAAAGTTCTTTCCTACGCATGCCGTTTTGTAGGTGATCACATGAACTTCAGCTCAAATGATAAAGATGCAGAAGACCTGAAGTCTGTGATGACCTATTACGAGGCGCTTCAATTCCAGTTGAGACAATTTTTCTTAAACAATTTTCTCCACTGGCTTGAAATTTTGAGCTTGGAAAAGCACATAAACGTTGCTTCTAGGTCCCTGAACGCGATCCTTGGCATATCTGTGGAAAAGGTAATGCTCTTAATCTTAATAGCATCGCTCTATGCTCACTCATCGTCATTGTCCAGCTTCAAGACACCGAGCTCGTTCTCTTTGAGAAGGATGCAATCAGTTTCGTCAGAGTCTTTGCACCCCCAATATCTGAAAGTGCACCGCACATATACATCTCCGCCCTCCCTTTTGCACCGAAACACTCTCTCGTCTACCAGCGGTATTCACAGCAGTATGTCGGAACGATGAAATTATCTTTAGGAAGTTTGAATACCTGGCCTTCTGCCTTGAAGACCATCGAGGGGCACAAAGGTGGTGTCATGTCGGTGGCTTACTCTCCAGACGGCAAGCACATCGTTTCTGGCTCACGGGATGATACCATTCAGATTTCGGATGCTGAGACGGGCGAGATTGTGGCAGGTCCATTCATGGGGCACACAGATCCTGTCACATCTGTACAATGCTCGCCAGACGGCAAGTACGTGGCTTCAGGATCCTTTGATGGCACCGTCCGGATCTGGGATGTCTTGACAGGCGAAACCATCGCTGGACCCTTTGAAGGTCATACAGACTGGGTCAAATTTGTAGCATGGTCGCCAGACGGCAAGCATGTTGTGTCTGGATCTGACGATTGCACCTGCCGGGTCTGGAATATTGAAACTGGAAAGACCATTGCAGGGCCATTTGAAGGGCATAGTGGATATGTCAATTGTGTGGTTTACTCGCCAGACGGCAAGCACATCGTTTCTGGCTCCGATGACCGGACCGTTCGGGTGTGGGATGTTCAAACCGGCCAAATCCTTATATCCCCATTCGAAGGTCACACCAAGGAAGTCAATGCCGTCGCATACTCGCCAGACGGACAACTGATCGCTTCAGGCTCCTCGGACAAGACCGTCCGGGTATGGAAAATAGCGACGGGCGAGCTCGTGGCGGGTCCATTTGAAGGACACAGTGGATCAGTCACTTCCATCGCGTACTCGCCAGACGGCAAGTTTATAGTTTCTGGGTCCGAGGACAAGACAGTTCGTATTTTTGCCATCGAGACGGGAGGGACAGTGGCAGGGCCATTTGAAGGGCACAGTGGTGCAGTCTACTCCGTAGCGTACTCGCCAGATGGCAGGTGCATTGTCTCTGGCGCTGCATACGGCACCATTCGTGTTTGGGATGCGGGGGCTATCGATTCGACTGCCAGGCGGACGAAACAAGAGCATAGCGGTTCAGTCAATGCCGTCGCCTACTCGCCGGACGGCAATTTCATTGCGTCTGGTTCCGGTGACATGACCATTTGCATCTGGGACAGAGCAACCGGTGAACTCATAGCGGGACCGTTCATAGGGCACAGCGCAGCGGTTACAGCCATTGCCTACTCGCCAGACGGGAAGTACATCACGTCCGGCTCCAAAGACAAGACCATTCGAATATGGAATGCTGAGGCTGGCGAACTGGGAACGGGACCGTTGACGGGACACAGTGGAGAAATATATTCTGTGGGCTACTCACCAGACGGCAAGTACATCGTGTCTGGCTCTGCCGACAGCACCATTTGTATCTGGAGTGTCGAGACCAGAGAGATTGTTGCCGGGCCGCTGAAACGGCATACTGATTCGGTCAGAGCTGTCGCTTACTCCCCGGACGGCAAGTTTATCGCATCTAGCTCTGATGACAAGACCATTCGAGTCTGGGATGGAGTGACGGGTGCACCGGTGGTGGAACCATTTGAAGGGCATACTGATTGGATCAGAGCTGTCGCGTACTCGCCGGACGGCAAGTTCATCGCATCTGGCTCCGATGACCAGACCATTCGAATCTGGAATTCCGATACTGGCAAACCTGTTGGTGGGTCGTTCAGAGGGCACAGCCATTATGTCTTGTCTGTGGCGTACTCGCCAGACGGCAATCACATCGTGTCCGGGTCCGCCGACATGACCATTCGTGTCTGGCATGCCAACACTGGGGAAACAATTGCTGGTCCATTTACAGGGCACAGCGACTGGGTCAACTCTGTGGCGTACTCCCCAGACGGCTCTCACATTGTCTCTGGCTCTGACGACCGGACCATCCGCATGTGGGATGTGAAACAGAGTCTTGGTATGACAGGTGGACCTGCGAGGTACGTTTCATACAGTTATCGAAGGCTCAGTGTCTTTTTAACCAAGTCAAACAGCGAGACTCGGGTTATTCGCCGTACCGTCTTCGGCGATGATTGCTCGATGTCCAATGGCTGGGTTTCGACAGCGTCAGGCGAGCTCCTCCTCTGGCTTCCGCCGTGGAATCGCCCGGCCCTGTGCTTCTTAAGCAACAACAATATGACCATTGGACCACACGCGACGCAACTTGACCTTACCAACTTTGTCCATGGCGATGAGTGGCAGCAATGCCGAAGGGATATAACGTCGTAGCATGAGGAACTCGAGCTCACAACCAATACCCATCGATGTAAACTTCAGAGAGTATAGAGCTGTATAGAGCCAGCGCATGGTAGTGACTTGTAGCTGATGAAGAATGTACACCTGGATTGAGGAGATAAAGGTTTAAGAACAGACTCAGCAGTGCCAGAGGTTAACGTATAACACTGCTTTGCATTTAGATCGACGTAAGCTATATGATTTTCTGCTTGAAACACCTTTAGAACCAACGTTGTGCCCTCGTTCAGGTTGTCGAGCCAATTTTGTTCGTGAGAAGTGGGTGTACGGGACAAATCATAGGTGGCACTGGCTGCTGGCGTGCAGACTTCTAGCAACTTCGGAAGCTTTCGCTCTTCGATGCCTCTCCGTTTCAATGACATGCTAGCTGGGCTCCCGTCCCCTCTTTGTTCTGTACTATATACTGCTCGTGCGCTGAATTCAACTGGCTAAAATCTTGGGCGGGAGGTCTTCATCCAACCGTGCATGCCCCACCAACTCTGCAACGACGGACCCGACGATTTGCGGCTCAAGGTGCTCCAAACTAAAATAAACCTCCTACGAGGCGCGCTGTCGCGGAAGATGATGAGGATGCACACGCATACGAAGATGTAGCCGATAACGTGGATAGCGGTGTCGGCAACGCAGAAGCGAAGGTGCGCCACGCAGACGAAAGCGATAACGAAGAACTGCGCGGCGGTGGATGGAAGGACTAAGTGGTCCGATTTTCAGAGTTACGCATCTTGTGCCCGCATGGGCGGGCTGGCCAGGACACGGTCGCATTCTGGGCAATGTCTGCGCTGCGGCGTCAAGAGAGAAAAGCATGAATGCGACGGTGGCACGGGCGAGGATGGGGAGGATACTGTGGGCGGCGACAAATCGCTCAAAAAGATTCATGGGCATGTACCTATACCCTATGACCTCCTATAACAATCAATCTTCTAGGCAACAAAATCACTCTCCGTCGTTGTATCTATCTTATGCTAATAACTGTGTCTATCGATCTGTGTCTCGACGCGTCTGCAATGCCGCGATCTTCATGTGCTTCACGGTCCCGCCGCGGCTCCCGCAATGCGACGGAAGCCTGAGGCCTGAGGCCTGCCGGCGCCCGAAAAGCTGAAATTGGGCAGCCATCTGGCACACCCTTCTCATCGATCTCATCCCCATGATCATGAGCTGTCGCGATCATGGACGCCAACGACGTATTTGAGCATTGTTGATGATGTCACCCGTGCTCCGCGACGGCTCCGACGCAGGGCCTACTGGTACTTACATTGTTACAAGGCCTCCTCGCAACTCGATTCATTCCTGGCCTACTTGCTCGAAGTATTTCCTCGGGTCCTTCGCCATTTGCCCGCCAGCTGGCATGCCTCTCATGACGGATGATTCATGACGCATATATGCCTCTATCACGACAGCAAGCTCGCGCAACTTGGAGTCATAGCTTGCTTCCCCACATAGCATCGGGCAAGCAGCAGGCCACCACAAAGAAGAGAACACCCTGACATGGCAGTGGACGAGAGAGCGAGCCATCACAATGGATCTCGGCTTGTACTACTGGTACTGGTTGATGTGCTACCAGTAGCCCGCAGGATTCAGCCGCGCTACTAATGCACATCCAACTTCTATGTCTGGACCCCTTCTATCATTTCGTCTCCGACTCGTCATCTGATGATTACTCACACGGGAACGCGAAAAGCTGAAAAACGGTGTAGTCAAATGATTGCGAGGAGATTTGTATAGTATCCCCTTACATCAACTTCTTCCTTGTTCAGCGAGTGGATGCGAATGAACTAGTCATCAGCATGCACAATTTCCCATTTTAGCCCACGCTGTACGCACCGATGCAGGAGGGCATCGCCGAGGGCTTGGACGATATTCGGCAAAGCGGTGTACTCAAATTATACCAAGGGTGACCGTGCCTAACAATGTATCAACGGTACACTCGTCTCTCTACCTCGTGATCAACACGGCTGAGCCTCCGCTGAAACCAAAGTACACGCACAGATGAGCAGATCAAGCCACTGCTGAATCGCTTCAGTGACTTCATTTGACCGTGTTTGTCGCGAACAGCAAGTGACCTCGATTATATTCCCTCCTTACGCCCCATCCACCTGGCTGCCCCTCTTCCACATCTACCCTTCCTTCTACCGTCCACTCATCGTCAGTTTTTGCACATTTTCTTGAGTCCATGTGTTACCCTCCAGACCTCAAGTATATCGCGTCCTATTGTGGCGACAACAATATTAAGCGAGAGCTAGCCTCGCTGTTTCCATCTAATAAAACACAGAGCTTGCAAGTGCTCAAGAGGGAATTATTTCTAAAATGGATGGCCACAGCACACCTTGGCAATTGCACGCCCCAGCCCCGTCGTCGCAAACATGCGACATGATTATATCAAGGAATGCGTATGAGCACGCAAGGTTCCCGGAACGACGTGCAAGGGAAATAGTGGCAGTGGGAGATGGCAAGGATCACACCAATCGAAGGCTGAGGCTACGAAAAATGCCTTTTGCAGCCCACTCCACAAGTACACCCACCGTTGCGCTTGGAAGTCAGACAAATTGATTGATGCAGTTGTGTAGATATGATAGAACGATGAGGAATTCAAACATAATACAAGATATGAAGTAGCGAAAGCCAGGGTATACGAGCAAGCAAAATTGATGAATAGAGGTGAAGGATACGAAGAAAGAAACCAGCATAGACAGTAGCCGAAGCAAAGTAAGTAAATTTTAGGTGTAGATAGTCGTAAGTATATTCGTGATGTATCGTTAAGTGTGGATTATCGTAGCTTGCATGGAAATCGTCGAGTATTCTATTGGCGGTATAAGGAGTCGCGGGGAGATCTTGGGCCAAACAAGCCTGGGCTACCTCTGTCTGGTACCAGAAGCGTGGGCTCGACCGATGTAGGAGTAGGCACCATCGCCGGATCCGCTGTATGGCACGAACTCGTTAGGAAAGCTGGTCAAGCGACATATAGATATTTGACTCACGTTGCCAGGTCGCCCAGGATGTGCGTCCCGTCTGGCCCATCTGCATAGGCGGAGCGAGCCCTGCGACAGGACCTGCCATGGCAGGCGGAGGCGCTTGAGGAATGACATCCGACTTTCTCTTCTTCCGCGCGCTGCGCTGGGTCACGGTCCTCCAAGCGGGCTTGGCGGGCGCCGGGCCCTCAGGGGGAGGTCCCTCCTCTGGTGGCGGTGGAGCGTCGGGTGGACCACTGGGCATGGCAGGAGGTCTCCAGTCTGGATCGAATTCCCCTCCGGGACCATATTTGGCTTTCATGCACATGAGATAACCGAGTTCGCTGGAAAATAACTTGTCAGTGAGGAACAGAAACTGAAGTCAGGGGGGAGTGACTGACAATTGGAGATTACGTCTCTCCTCGCGCAATTTGCCCACTTCACCAAGCAGCATGCGCACTTCGGAAGCCAGTGCCTTACTGAACTCATCGAGGTACTGGAAGATACACGTTAGACAGGCATCGTAACCGACATGAACTGGTCTTACGCCTTGGACATTGAATGGAACTTGCTCTTGCGCGGTGCTCCGGACGGCTTCGATAGTCTCCTCATGCTGTCTTGCACTGTCAGCGCGCCAATCTGATTTGATGGTTAGCTTATACTCTTGAAATGATAAAATTAATTGCTCACTTTCTGATAAGTTGTTGAGCAGCTCTCGTTGCTCTGCGTTCTGTCTCTGAAGCTCCTCGAGCAATTTTTCGATGCCTTTTGAAACTTTAGAACACGCGGTAGAACATACAAGTCGAACAACTTACCAGGCTTGCCTTCGTTGGCCAGGCGCTCTTCCTCAGCACGAATTTTTTCCGCCTCGCGGTCCTCCACTACCCTGGCGACCATGTCGTAGATGTCTTGCATCCTCATATCCTTCTGCTCGCGCCTAGCTTCCTTCTCCGCGAAACGCTCTTCCATGAGGGCCTTCTTCCTTTCACACTCGTCGCGCTGATCTTGTACAAGGTTGGTGATATCGCCCAGTTGGTTTCGGACTGCTTCGTCCCTCTCCAAAGATTCCTGTCTCTCTCGCTCGCGCGTCTCAGCTTCCTCAGTCAGCCGCAACTGCTTCTCGTTCTCCAACTCTGCTTTGACCGACGCCAGTTCATCTTCCAACTCGCGAATTCTGACATCCTGCAGCTCGTGATTGCGAGCTCGCTCTTCTTCCAATTCAGCCTGCATCCTCTGGCGATCGGCTTCTGCGGCCTCACGCTCTTGCATCATGGCTTCTCGCTCTAGTCTGACTATTTCCATGATGTCAGCGGCATGATGAGCGGCGGCGTCCTGAGCAGCTGTGTAGATTGACTCGTGAATTGATGACGGACGGCGGAGGGAGGGGCGAGTAGATGCCGTGTCGGGTTGCAGAGAATCTGCCGCATGAATAGAACCTGGACCTAAAGAGTCAGGCCCTAGAGAATCGGGTCTGATGGATCCGGGGCCATGATCACTAGGCCCATCACTGGGACTGCCGTCTGGTCCACCCGGCGCGCCAGCGTAGATAGGTTGAATACCTGCAAGAGTCTCATCTATCTTGCTCTTGAGATCCTGAAGGATAGCTTCTTGACGTTCCGCGGCTTCTTGGTCTCGCCTGTTCTCGTTGTCGATGAAAAGCCGATCGCGCTCCTCCTCGTTGTGACGGAAATGATCTTCCCGGGCGTCCTCAGCTTGCTCAGCATTGCGAGTGAGTTCTATCAGCCTGTCCTCGATGTTCTCGTCTGTGAGTGTGGGGCCTCCAGTGTCCTCTGGGTGGTAACCAGCCCGCGAGTCTGGGGCGCCTGCTGCATGTGAGCTCGGCGCGGCACCTCGAGGGTCATCGATTTCTGCTCGGGACTGATCAGCAGGGTGGTGTTCGCTGACTGATGGATGGCCGGACGGGTGAACCTCACTGCCTCTGCCAGCGCGCGAGCTCACAGGAGTTCGAGAAGTATCAGCGGGACCGCCAGCTGTTGTGCGCCTGCTGCTGCGGCGAGTGGGAATGTGATGTATGCTCGAGCTTGGGGTGAGCCCCACCCCGCCGCGGATGCTCTCATCCGGAGCAGAACCAGAACGGTCCTCTGCTGGCCCGCCATAGTCGTCCTCGGTAGTTTCTGAGGGTTCAGGGATATGGAAGGCACTGCGAAGACTGGTGCCAGCACGGGAGCCGGATGGTCTAGTACCAGCGCGCGAGCCAGATGGTCTAGTGCCAGCTCGAGAGACAGATGGTCTAGTACTAGTGGGAGAGGGAGATGGAGGCTCGAAAGTGAATGGTTCGTCATCCTCAGGTTCGCCTCGGTCTTCTTCGTCATAGGGCTCCGTTCCAGCTCGTCCTGTGCGTGGTGTCCGAGGCTCAGACGTGCGCATAGTTGCGGGGCGCTCCGAGGGGGCACGTCCCGTAGGACGCTCTGAAGGGGCATGTCCCGTGGGACGCTCTGAAGGAGTACGCGCGGTGGCAGGGCGTCCTGACGAGGGTCTGCCGCCAGTCCCAGACCGATCTCCATCGGGTTCTCCATCTGTGGGTGCTCCCCTATCTTCATCTTCTTCTTCATATACAGGATGGTGGTCGTCACCAGGATGTCTACTGCCATGATCATCGGGATGTCTGCTGCCATGATCATCAGGATGTCTGCTGTCATGGTCGTCGGGGTGTCTATGATCATGATCATCCCGTGACCGACCTCTGCCACCATACCTCGAGCGCCCATCGTACCCTGATCGAACCTCTTCTTCTTCGGGGAACACGGGTTCCGTTCCAGTGGCATGGCGGAGGCGGTGAATCAGAGTGCTCCTGGGGGAATGTCGACCACCTTCATCGCCTTCTGGGATTGTCGAAGGCGGCCCTCGACGTTCAGAACGACCTGGTCGACGTGTACCTGTTGCCGAATTTATTAGCTGAACGTACATCACGTTTGAATTGTAACATACCCGCGCGAGACGGTATCCTGACAATATGCGGCTGGCTGTCCTCGCTGTGAGCGACACCTTCGTGCCCACCAATCTGCACAATAGTGGGTGTCGAGTGTCTTGCGACTGGAGAATGTCGGCCAGTAGGTGCGTGGCTCAAATGCTCGGCTCGAGATTCGGGTGATCTGGGAATAGGCGCGAAAGAAGGTTCGCGTCTCGGCGCGGGAAGGCGCCTAAGTTCTTCTGAGTAGGGAGAAGCAGGGTGACGTGGCGAGTGACGACGCCGATGTTCTTCGGATCGCGGAGACGCGCGGAGACGATGAGCTGAGGACTCTGAATAAGAGCGTCGCCTATCAGGAGAACGAGCATGCCTGCTCCTTGGTGATTCTGAGAAGCTTCGTCGACGGCGAAGCCGGCGGTCATATCTATCGTGCTCCCTCGAGTCCGGAGAGTATGATCTTGACCTTCCATGTCTTCGACTACGTCCCAGTCCGAATAAACCATGCGACCGCCTGGGAGAATGTTCATCGCGATGACGGCCACTGCTACTGAACCAACCACGACGTGGCGAGTAAGATCTGGATCTGGAACGCCCGTGGCGATCACGCCCATAAGTGGGTGACCTCCTACGCCGGTGATAATCATGATCGTAGCTTGGTGAGCTTCTGCGCCTATGTTCGGGCGTTCTACTGCGTCTGGGTGACCGGCTATGTCTGGGCGACCTGCTGCGTCTAGGCGACCTGTCCCGTCTGGGTGACCTGTCGCGTCTGGGTGATCTGCTGCGTCTGGGTGACCTGCTGCGCCTAGGTGACCTGCTGTCGCGTCTACTCCTATATTCGGTATGCGGTTGTCCAGTTAGAGGTGGACCAGTCATGGGTTGTCCAGGCACTGGGTATCCGGACATTGGCTGTCCAGGCATCGGATATCCCGCCATTGGCTGTCCAGGCATCGGTTGTCCCCCAGTCACTATCACTGTAGGCTGCTGGGGAGCAGTGCCAGCATGTTCACCAAGAATAAGTGGGGTATGTGCCCTCCTCGAAGGTGAAGGAGTGCGGCTCCTATGTGTACGTGTGCGTTCACTAGGATGACGATGGAACTCCGGTGAATATCGTCCATCGTCTCTGTAGCTATCGCCAGAATGACCATGAGAGCGATGAGAGCGACTGGTGCCAGGGAGTACAACGACATGAGACCGCTGAGGAGAGCCGCGGGACGATGAACGCCGTCTTGAATGCGGTGCTTGTATGACAGTCACCTGAGGAGGCGCAGGTGTTCCTTGGGGAGTCGGCCGGTCCTGTACAATCACCTCAGGCCGTCGCGAGCGACGTGAGCTTGAGCTCCTTCTGGGAGGAGGCGACGGGGTGCGGCTGCGGCTGCGGCTGCTATACGAGCCAGAGCGGGATGAACCTGGAATGCGTATAATTCCCCCGGGCCCTTGGGACGCTCCAGGTCCTATCATAATGGGTTGGCTTGCTGGCTCTGGTACTGGCTGAGCTGGAATGTTAATAGTGATAGGTGCTGGCGGATGTTCTATCCGACTTTGTGGACGAGTAGGTCCATCATGTGCACTTCTACGATCCCCTGGATCAGCCATAGCCCCAGGCTGTTGTGAGGGCACAGTCACAATATGATGACGCTCTGGTGACTCGCTACGGCGGGAGTCACGTCTGGAACCACCTCGAGAGTACGGGCGGGATGGATCTTGCAGTACCATAGGTGGCCCGTCCCATGGTTGCTGGGTGTCGGAAGACCCAGTACCAGTATAGCTTGGGCTACGGGTGTGTCGCCCACCATGACTGGGGACCATGACTATACCGCCTGGACCTTGTTGACCTTGTGGAGGGGGAATCACTACAATAGGCGGAGAGGGAGTGGTGCCGGTGTAAGATCTACTATCCGGGTGGCGATGGCCACCAGGGGGAATATATGGGCCTGATGATCCATCGCTGCTGCCTCCTGGATCATAGTACTGACCCGGAGGAGGACCCCCGGGCCCGTGATCAGGATATCGTCCGAAATCAGGCATGACTGGAGGGCCTTGGCTGGGGTACATGGCTGGTATGACTGGTGAGTATACGGGACGAGGTGTCCTCCCATCGTACCGGCCACCATCCTGGAAGGGAATGACAGGTGGGATAACAGCGGGCTCAGGCATGCCTGGACCCATTCGGCCACCCGTCTGCGGCCTTGGCATCCCAGGGCCACCATCCATATCTTGCGGAACGAATCCAGGAGGATATTGGCCAGCGAAAGGACCTTGCTCTGCTGGTTGGTCTTGTGGTATAACTATCACCAGATTAGAACTTCTCCAAATCAGCATTTGCACGATCCGACTTACCAGGCTGAGGCATAGGCATGCCGAGACGACCAAGATGATTGCGCAGTTCGTCAACGCGTGCGGACACTCCTCGTAGTTCAGATTGACGGTCGTGGACATCTCGCTCTAGCCACTCATTCAAGCCTCGCATGTATCTCATAAGCTCTCTTTGCTGATCGACCGTAGCCAATTGTGCCAGGCGATTTTCCTAGGCCAAAAAAATTAGCAGAGAGGAATTTCATCGCAAGGACTACATACCCGCAGAATATCCATCAAAGTGTCAAAGAGCGGGACTTGTACCACCGTCTGCAAGAAGGCTCAGGTCACACTTCAACGTCGAGAAAATATCAGCTTACGGGTCCAGGGGGCATAGGCACAAATGCAGGTCGACCAGCACCAGAACCGGTGGGAGTGGGGCCCGTGAACACGCCTGGCGGCGGGACTCCCGCGTCGCCCTGATAGAGATTATATTAGCTGCATGTTGACGGAGGAAGGGGAAAACACAAACTTCTTGTCTCTCGCCTCGTCGTGGCAAATACCACCTGCCGGGTTCGGGGGAAGCTTCTGCACGTCCCAAATCGGGCGCGGTTGCAGGGCGATCATATAATGGCGGCTAAAAATAATTAAGAATGAGGTTGCAATTGACGAAGCAATGGGAACTCACTATGACGGGCATTGCAGGCGGCATGGGGCCTGGGCGTCGCACTTGGCTTGGAGGCTGGGGCCGCCTACCCGGATCTCCCATTTGATATTCAGGTCTCGGGGTTGGCGCCTGGCTAGGTGGCAGAGGCTGGCGGCCAGGGTCTTGAGGCGTTTCTTCTTCGACATCTCTTTCAGACTGCCAGTCGGTATCCGATCGCGGTGGTCGGCGCACATGTATGCGATGCGGCCGGCGGCCAGCGGGTCTGCTGAATCGAACGGGTTCTACGACGAATGGAGCTGTCCATGGACGGATAGGAGTTTCATCCAAGGTCGGGCTTTGACTTCTTGGCCGGGCGGCTCGCGATGTGGGATGGTATGTGAAAGGTACCAATGGCGGTGGAGGTTGTACTGCTGTTGGCTGGAAAGCAGGCGGCGCGCCCAGAAGGTCCGCAAGTTGGTCGTCGAGTGATGGTCCAGTGCGGATAGGAATGGGCATGTGTATCTGCTGCCTGTTCCTAGCCAACTCTTCCCACCGTCGACGCAGACTGTCCAAATCAGATGAACCGTCAGAGCTGGTCGAGTATATTGATTCCTGGGGTATCCTGGGCTCTCTGGGCTCTCTGGGCTCCCTGGGCTCCCTGGGTGCACGTGGAGGGGTAGCCGCGATAGGTTGTGGGCGATCGAGCACCTGTTGCAAGAGATCTTCAATGTTGCGAACTCTCTGGTTCAACTCGGCGTTATCTTCAGGTCTTCGTTCACGCAATTCGTCTAACATGTGGTTTGTTGAGACCTGGCCATCCCATAAAGCACCTGTTTGATTCCTCAGCTCATCCAACAACTCCCTTAGGTGGCGAAGAGGATCGCTTGTCGGGCGCACGGTTGAAACGGGGGACAAAGAAGGTGTACGAGAAGCATCATCTGCAGGGCGAGCAACATCTTCCATCCGCGAAGCAACATCTACAGGCCGAGGCAGTGGAGCCGCTGATACCGCTGATACCGCTGAAGCCACCGAAGGCGCAGAGTGCACTGAAGATACAGAGGTGGACGAAAGGTATGTGCCTGGAGAAGATGGGGAAGAAGATGTATCACCCTCCTCCGACTCCTCTTCTTCCACTTCTTCAGGTGAGGACCACTGAGGAGACGCAGGCATAGGGTAAGACTCTGAGCCCAGTAAACTGAAATCATCAGAGTGATGCGAAGACAGGAATGATTGGCTGTCCGTCAAGGAACTAGTGGGAGAAGGAATTCTGAATGGAGGCGGTGTCAGAGGGATAGGGACTAGCTGTGGTTGCGTTGTTCCCCTCATATCCCGTGGGCCGTTGATGCTAGACATGATGCTGCTTCCACCAACGGACCTGTCTTTCGTGGGAATTGCAGACGGTGCGTCTGCCATTACAATTTCCCGAGGCCCGTGAGGTTGACCAGCTGTTGGAATGCGTGATGCTAGTGGTGCGCGGCGACCAGGGACGGCTTGAGGTAGATGGGGAGCATGAGGTACATCTGCATGTGCTGGTTCTTCATGGACTGGCTCTTCATGGACTGGCACTTCATCCACTGGGTCTGTTTGTACTAGCATGTCATGTACTGGTACTTCATGCACCGGCTCTACATGTACTGGCACTTCATGTACTAGCTCGACGTGTTCTGGCTCCCTTCGGCGCAAGAAGTCCGATAGATCGTAGAGCTCGTCTCTGATCCTCCTGACATTATCTGCGAGATCCCTGTTCTCGTCGCTCCGGTTTTGGTCCAAATCACGGATGTGTTGCAGGATCAAATTGATGTCGTGCTGCAGAGGATCGCTGTGCTCTGAGGATGCCACGGTGTCCAGATTCGTGTGTATTGAAGGTAGATTTGTCTGGGGACTGCTAACGCTGACGCTTATGGACATTTCGGGCGCCGATCCCAACAAATCATCGCTGGGTGGCGAAAGCTGTAAGAAAAGTAAGTCTCAAACCGATATAAGAAAAGAACAAGTACACACTGGCAATGGCACAATAGTGCGTGCAACTGGCGTAGAAAGCAACGAGGGCTCTGTCGAGACATCCTTGAGGGGGACCAGTCTCGGTGTCCTTGAAACCTCCGAAGACTCTGATGAAGTCCAAAGCGATGATAGCTCAGACTTGTCACTGGTCGACGATGTGGGCGACAAGGGAATACTTTCTTCGCTCTGCGAAAAGCTCGACTCGGTGATAGGAACGCTGGATTCCATAGGCGAGACGCTAGATTGCGTGCTTTGCAGACTCGTCTCCGTGTCAGCGCGGGGTCCATCCGTGTAAGGACGACTCTCTGCAACAGAGCGACGACTCTCAGCAACAGAACGCCGACTTTCCGGGACAGGACGACGACTCTCCGCAACAGAACCACGCCTCTCGGGAACTGGGCGACTGGTCTCAACATATGACTGCGGCGGCAGAGGAATCGGCGGGGGTGGCTCCGTGTATGTACGACCAGCATCAGTATATGACCGCCGCGGCAGAGGAATGGGCGGGGGAGGTTCTGCGTATGAGCGCCTGGGTGTCGGTGGAGGGGGCTCTGCATATGAGCGTCTGGGTGTCGGCACAGAAGGGCGCACAGTGTCAATCATAGAGTGAGTGTCGTCTGTGAATGGACGACTGGTCTCTGTAATGGGCCGACTGGCGCTCGTGAGAGGGGGGAGTCTTGAACGAGTGGAGGTCGGTGAGGCGGTCGGCCTCATGAAAGACGTGTCGACCGATGATAAATCTTCTTCATCTCCTAGATGTAATGACCGCACTGATGGGGATGGAAGGAACAGCGACGAGTCGTACGAAGCGTCCGTCTCTGCCGCCCATAGGGACTCGCGCAGCGAGCGAACTGAGGATGCGGACGACGATGAGCGCTGGATGGTCACAGAAGATTCGGTGAGACTCGAAGGAGTAGGCGTGAGCTCCCTTGAGTGCCTCGCGGACGGCACTGTCAGCAGCTCGCTCTCGGTGGAAGGCCAGAGCGAAGGGGTGCGCATCGACTC
>JACXVL010000939.1:0-11428 GCA_014898675.1 Athelia sp. TMB | reverse complement strand
AAAAAGAATATAATCTTCAAGGTGGCACCATGTGGTAAGTATAGAGTGAGGGCAGGGTAGAAGTAAGATTTTAAAAACTTATAAGTTTCAAAACCTGCACAAACTTAACTAAAAGAGATAATAATTATTGCATTAAGCAAATAAAATACGAAAAATATAAATCTTAGCTTTATTTTCCTTTTTTTATAAAAAAGGGTGGTGAAGAAAAGAATTTTTCTCAATCTAAAAGAATTTAATTTTGGTTCCGATTGAACGTTGTTCAGTAGTTTAAGACATGCGAATCGTTGTTTTTGAAAATTGAACTCTATTTTTTTTTTTTAATTAAATAGGGTTTATCTTAAGAAATAAGGTGTAGAGGTGAGGATAGTAAATTGTATACCCTATAGTCTTCGTAAATAGAAGATAATTATATTTATCATTTATAATAATAATTATAATTTGATTTAACCCACGTACATAAGATCTATTAACCTAATATATAGTAGATACAGTGTTACAATTTTTAATAAAGTGAAAAAATTTAATTTTTAGCTTTAAAGAAAGGGAATATAGTGCAAATATGCTATTTTTGCAATAAAGAAAATATTTCGCTATAGGATTTTATTTATGTCTATTATGGTAGTTGGTGGGATTAAAAGCTTACCAAGCCTACGATGGATAGCCATGTTTGTAAGAACATATGGCCACACTGGGAATGAAATTACCAGGCAGATTTGCCAGCAGTCAAGAATCTTAGTCAATGCTCGCAAGAGTGAACTAGCTAACTGAAATCGAAGGAGTGTCTTCTTTGATAAAATATAGATAAATAATGATTTCTATATCAATAGTGTTGTCCAAAACTGGTGCCAGAAGACTCGGTAATACCAGAGACGCGAACGTTAGTCATCTTTAACAGGCGTAAAGAATTCGCAGGCGTCTTCGAAAGCTTATACTTTTTAATAGTTTACCTAAAGGTTAAAAAAGGATAAGTGATTTGAAGATAGAATCTAATAGAGGATGTAAAAAATACTGAGAGTAGGGTTAAAATCCGCAAAACCTTGGTGGAATTTCAATGGCGAAGGCTATTCATCTAGTTACAGATTGACGCTGAGGAATGAAGGTGTGGATACCGAAAGAGATTAGAGACCTCATTAGCCCACACAGTCAACGATGTATGGTAGTCTGCTAGTATATAAAATATTGGTGGCGAAGTTAACGCGTTTACCATACCGCCTTGCGAGTACGACTGCAAAGTTGAAATCTAAAAAATTAGTCGGTCTCGAAGCAAACGAAGTGAAGCATGTTATTTAATACGATAATACGCGTAAAATCTTACCAGTTCTTGTATACAATTATTTAATAATTGAACAGGTGTTGCATGGCTGTCGTCAGTTCGTATCGTGAGAAGTGAGATTAATTTCGCTAACGGACAAAATCCCTACTGTTAATTTATACTTAACTTTTTAATGGTTTTGATAGAAAGCCATTTGGGGCGAAGACAAGTCGTTATGGCCCTTATGAACTTGGGCTATAGACGTGCTACAAAAATTTTTACAAAGTGACGCAAAACCTATCCATTCTTCTCTCCCCTAATAAGGAGGGTGGAAATATTAGTTTATTTTTAAATTATTTAGGGTGTGAGGTAGAGCTAATCATTAAAAAAAATTAGTGTATTAATAAGCGGATTGTCACCTGAAACTCGGTGGCATGAAGATGGAATTTCGAGTAATCGTTGATAAGCCACGCAACGGTGAAGCTAGCATTCGTGATGAACTAACTGTCTGTCGCTGGGAAGGAGCTTGGATTGGTGGAAACTATAAATTAGTTATATGATTTAGATAAAACCCCTAATCTTGTTTAGAAAAATTTCTTTCAAGATATATTTTTAACAAAAATAGTTTTATAAAGTATAATTAAATTAGTTAAATCGTTTGGGTAACATCTCAAAAGTCATAGCAAGGTAGCTGTACTGGAAGGTGTAGCTGTAATATAACAAATGACTATATTTAAATAGATCAAGTTTTAACCCCCTACCTCCAGTAAAGCAGAGGATCCGATGAGTGAGGGTAGCAAATTCATAAACTTGATTGGTAGTAAAATAAATTCATTATACTTTAAACTTTTTTTTGAGTAGGAAGGGTGTTAGCTGAGTTGGTTTAGCGGTAAATTTACACTTTATATACAGAGGTTCGAATCCTCTACTCCCTAGTTTGTAAAATGTACATAAGTATCTTTTTTAGATCTCCTTATTTTAATTAGTTCTACTTCCTTTTTGTAAAAATAAATTTTCTCTCGTTTTTTAGGTAGAGGGCAGTTGACCGATTGGTAATGGTGGTTCTCTGTAAAAGAATTGGTTTATCCACTAGAGGTTCGATTCCTTTACTGCTCAAATTTAAATAGATTTTACATCTAATAAACCTAAATCCCTTAGTTGCTATACATTATATAGATATACCTGCGGATCAGTAAGTGATGGTGCTTATTACACTTTAAAAATAAGATAAAATAAAATATGAAAGTACGAAAACAAGAGTTCTAATTAAACTAAACATAAAAGAACATTAATACGAATATGCCGAAATGGTAGCCGGGTCAAATTTAGGATTTGATGATCTTTGTAATCGTAAGAGTTCAAGTCTCTTTATTCGTAAAAAAAAAAAAAAATTCATAATTTAGAGAGAAGTAACTATTAAATTTTACACCTCTAGCTTAAGTAAAAAGCTAGTAACATTTAAAAAAATTATAGTTTTATGATATTAAATATAATTAATTGTAATCATATTATTGAATACTAGATACTAGATAAAGTAAAAAGAAAGCAATTATTAAAATAATTAATTATAATTAACACTTCTACTATTTTATATTTTTTAAAAGAGAAATAATACATCTTTAGCTGAATTGGGTACAGCGTTTGCCTTCGAAGCAAATGTTTATTGGTTCGAGTCCAATAAGATGTTAATTATATCCGAGTGTAAACAACAATAGGAAAAGGTAATCCTTGTTTATACTACCCACCCATTAAGGGAGTGGGACCCTGAGGGAGGGGGGAAAGGGGGCTAAATTTATTCAAAATTTTCAATTTATAAACTAATGTAAATCAATTGCATCTTTAAGGTAACTTAATAATAACAATGTGAATACATAAGCTTGAATGAAACTAACTGCTAATTCTAGACCAATAATTGCTAAGAATAATCCAAATGGAATTAAAGTTACAACAGCAACTAATAATCCACCTGAGAATAATTGGTATAAGAATGTTGAAAGGATTTTCAATAATGTATGTCCAGCAGTAATATTTGAGAAAAGTCTAATTCCTAAAGAGAAAGCTCTAGCAATGTAACTGATTAATTCAATTAAAACTAATAAAGGTACTAGTGCTAAAGGAGTTCCAGCTGGAATAAAGAATGAAAAGAAATGTACTTTATGGATTGACAATCCTAAAATTGTAACTCCTATAACTAAAGTAAAAGATAATCCAATAGAAACTACAATAGATGATGTTATTGCGAATGAATAAGGAATATTACCAATTAAATTAGATACTAAAATAAAGATAAATGTAGAGTAAATGAAGGGTAAATACATTTCTTTACCTAATTGTTCTCTTACCATTGCATTTATACTTGCAAAAATACTTTCTAATAGTAATGACCAATTTGAAGGTAATAATTTAGTATTATTATTAGCAAAAAAGTGTAGACCAACAATTAAGAATAAAATTAATAGAGAATATAAAGCTAAATTAGTTAAAGTTAAATTAATATAACCTAATAGAGGAGCACTGAATCCTAATAAACTATTAACTTCAAATTGCTCTAAAGGAGAATTAATAAATAAGTTTGCTTGATTAATATGTGTTAACATTATTTGTTTTTTTATATGTTTTGTTTGTTCAATTATTTGTACTATAATTATTAATAGAATTAATAATTCTTATAGTAAAGCGATTAATATTTTTTAAATTTAAATATTTGTCTACTTTTATAAAGGATAGGACCCTATCCCTATGGGGAGGGAGGGGAGGGAGGGTAGGTAGGGGGATTAATTTATTGTGTATAATAATTGAGAAGTTGAAACGTGTAATGTTTCTAAGATTACATTAGGGAAAATACCTAATGCGATTGTAGGAATTAATAAAGATATTAATAACACAAATTCTCTTCTAGAAATATCTAATAGTGGTTTAAGATGTGGTGAGTATGCACCGTATGATATTCTATTATATAAGAACATAGAGTAACAAGCTGATAGCACGATACCAGTAGCACCTAATACAGCTATAACTGGATTTACTTGCCAGATACCTAAAAGACTCATTTGTTCACCTAGGAAATTCAATGTTAATGGTGTACCAATATTAGCTAATGTAAATACAAAGAATAAGATAGTAAAGATTGGCATATAAGTTACCAATCCTTTCAAGTATTTGATTAATCTTGTACCAGTTCTTTCATATACAATACCACCGATACATATAAATAATGCTGGAGATACGAAACCGTGAGCTATACCTAATAGAATAGCACCCTCGATTCCTTGTATAGTATTAGAGAAGATACCTAGTACTACCACCCCCATATGACATATAGATGAATAAGCAATTAATGTTTTAGTATCTTGTTGTACAATAGTAGCTAAACTAGCATATATTATAGAAATAACTGCTATAGTTTGTACCAATGGACTAAAGTAATTTGAAGCATCAGGTAAGAAAGTTAGTAATATTCTTAACATACCATAAGTCGCCAATTTTAGAATTGTTCCCGCTAATAAAACAGAACCAGCTAAAGGAGAATCAGCATGAGCTCTAGGTAATCACATTGTTAAAGGTCATAATGGAGTTTTTACGGCAAAAGCTATAAAGAATCCTAACCATAGTATTTTTTGACTATCTAAACTTATATCTAATAAAGATAATAGTAAAAAATCTGTAGATCCTACTACACTTTGAATACTTAAGATTGAAAGTAACATTGGTAAACTACCTAGTAAAGTATATAAGAATAATAGTAAAGCAGATCTAGTTCTATTTTTACCTGAACCATAAACTATAATTATGATAAATAAAATAGGTAAAACACTTTCAAAGAATATATAAAATAATAATAAATCTAATGCTACAAAAGTTAATATTTGTAATGTTTCTAGTAATAAAAAAGATATTAAGAAGTATTTTAAATTTTTATTTACACTAGTATAATTAGATATTATAGCAATTGGAGTTATAAATGTTGTAAGTAATACAAAATATAATGAAGTACCATCTATACCTAAATTAAAATCAAAAGAACTGAATTTATTAAATTCATATACAAATTGATAGTGAGTAGAACTTGAATCAAAGTTGATTCATAAAAATACAGAAATTAATAGGTTAATCAAAGAGGTAGCAATAGCTATTTGTTTCATACTTGTACGACTTTCAGGTGTATTTTCATTAAGAGGTAGTAGAAACAAAGAACCTATAACCGGAACAAGAAGAAGAGTTGTTATCATGGAGTGTGGAGTGTGAGTTTTATTTTTTTAGCTAATTAAACTAAACTAATATAAAGTTTTTATTAGATTTAGTTTGTTTGCCATATCTTACCTTTATTTTTAATCAACAGTATCAAATAATTTTTATCTGTTATTTTCTCTTTAAATTTAACTCTAACCTAAGGATCCCTTAGGATCCTTGCAAATAATGGTGGATAGTTGTATTAGGAAAAAGTAAATATTCTACATCCTTAAGCAGACTCAGAATAGAGAGGGGTCAGTTAATTTTAAACTGACTCTCTTTTAGAGGAAAGGACTAAGTTTAATAAGCAATTAGAATAGAGTAAGCAGCCTGCTTACGCTAACTGATAGTATCCACCCATTAATCTTAGGTATACCTAAGATTAATGTTGTGTCAGGTAAGGTAAAGTAGGGGGATTAAATTGTAAAAAAAGGGTTTATGTAGTGCAACACTCTTATTCTATTTAGCAGCCGCATCCATTAATGAATTTTCAGCTAAACCAATTCCAGGTACTAGGAATAGGAACCAGAAGAAATAGAAGGCTGTAGAAATTTGCCCTATTTCAAGATATGGTGATTCAGCATGTTCTTGACCTATTCACATTAGCATGAAGAAATTAACAACAAAGAACCAGAAGGCTACTTTCATAATTGGTCTAAATTGATTTCCTCTAACTCTTGATAAATCAACTAAAGGTAAGATTAATAATATTAATAAACTTCCGAACATAGCAACAACTCCTAGTAATTTATTAGGGATTGATCTCAATATAGCATAGAATGGTAAAAGATACCATTCTGGTACAATTGAAGCTGGAGTACTCATTGGATTTGCTTGAATGTAATTATCTGAATGTCCTAATGCATTTGGGTAGTAGAAAACTATAAAAGATAAAGCAAGTAAGAATCCGAAGATAGTTACTAAATCTTTAAATGTGAAGTAAGGGTGCATTGGATATCTATCTCCAGTTGCTCTAACTCCATTAGGGTTACTACTTCCGTGCATATGTAAAGCTATCATATGTGCCATTGCTAAAGCTGCCAATAAGAAGGGTAATACAAAATGTAAAGAAAAGAATCTATTTAATGTCGCATTTGAAACACTAAATCCACCTCAGATCAATTCAACTAAGTCTTGCCCAAATACTGGTATAGCACTAAGTAAATTAGTAATTACTGTAGCTCCTCAAAGACTCATTTGTCCGTAAGGTAACACGTAACCTAGGAAACCAATAGCCATCATTAAGATTAAGATAATAACTCCAATATTTCAAACTAATACTCTAGGAGCTTTAAAAGATCCATAGTACATACCTCTAGCAACATGGAAATATACGAAGGTAAAGAAGAAAGAAGCCACATTAGCATGTGTATATCTTACTATTCATCCATTATTTACATCTCTCATAATATGTTCTACACTATTAAAGGCTAAATCTACTGAAGGAGTATAGTGCATTGCTAAAAATACTCCCGTTAGTATTTGAATTATTAGACATAAAGCTAATAAAGAACCAAAATTTCACATGTATGAAAGATTAGCTGGTTGAGGTGAATCAACTATGTAAGAATTAGCTAGTCTTAGAAGAGCATTAGTCTTTAAAATCCTCATGTTATCTTATCAAATAGTTAATATTTCCTTACTCTCTGTTTATTTGATTTTTATTCTCTACACCCCTCATTGGTATTATAAAGCATGAAAAATAGATTCGATGCTACCTTATGTAAATATAAGGTAAATGAAGATTAGTGATCTGGAGAATAGGAAGTAATTTTTATTTTACTGGCCTTGATATAATATCAAAAAATAAATTATAATTATAAGTATCCTTTACTCACTAACACTTACTGTACATATCCTTACCGTAAAACAATAAATAAGGGATCGGTAATGGTAAACATAAATGTCAGATTAAGGTAAAAGGAATAGTTGGACCTATTAATGGTCCATTCTTATATATAGCACTAACCTGTTTATACTAAAGCACCACTTCCGTCTGCGGATCCGCAGATACTACATTAAATGTAATGTCAGTGGTGTAAGCAAAGGCAACATAAAGTATTATAGTCAATATATAAATGTGTTATCAGCTTTAGCCGGGACACATAGTGTAACAAATTTAGACTTTTCAAGCACTAGGCTTACTTGGTTTTCTTTATTTTTTTTTTATTATGAATTAAGCCCAAGAAGATTTGAACTTCTACAGAATCCTCATCAAGGAATCATTCTACCATTAAATTATGGGCTTATATTTGTTTTTAGTGCTTCCAATAAAAAGAAAAAGGTAGGATCAACAACCTGAGGCGAGGGTTAGAAGAAAGCTGATTCCATTAAGGATTCTAAAGACTGAACTACTTTTATAGCGTATCATGTACAAAAGACCTTAGTAGAATACATATAATTAAATTGAAAGCACCAGGAATTGAACCTGGACTTTCCCATTAAAAGTGGGACACTCTACCAAACGAGTTCTGCTTCCTTATCTAATATTATTAAAACTTAACCTTACCTTTCTTTTAGTTGGTTACCTATTTTAGGGTAAAAGTAGAAGATATTTCAGTCTCATACCTAGTTTTTTTTTTTTTTTTTGAGGGGTAGGACCCGATCCCTCACCCACCCATTAAGGGAGTGGTAGGTAGGAACACAGTAAAGGTAGCCAAAAAATATTTTGACATATCTATAAGATAATTGCGTAAGCCTGTGCTAAACAATAAATTATTTTCATTCTCGTAGTTCAATGGTAGAACAATACTCTTCTAAAGTATCCATTTTGGTTCGAGTCCAAACGAGAATAATCAATAAAATTCTAATAATTACGTAAGCTAATAGAAAATAGACGCTAGATAACACAATTTGTTGCTTAACCTTGCGTAAAGCACTGCCATTTTATTAATATGTACTTGCGGATCCGCAAGTGGTAAGAGTTTAAATTTTATTTTTATATTTTTAAATTACAACCTTAAAAGTAGTTAAGTAAAAATGTAGAATTAAACTCCTTAGTGGTTACCATATGGTAAGCAGGCACCCTTTTTCTTTCCAATTAAAAAAGGTCGATACTACCTTACGGTGCCTTATGGTAGCGTAATTTGGAACACTATCCCTTTCCCTCCCTCCCTCCCCATAGGGATAGGGTCCCATTCCCTCCCTGAAGGGGAGGGGTAGGGGATCGGGTCCCACCCATTTCAGGGAGGAGGTGAGGTATCGTTGCAAACATTCGATTTAGACTAAATTATCTAAAACTAATCTGAGTATTAGGTAGCATTAACCATAATTGTTTTTATCTTAACAGTTAATATTTTTTTTTCTACTTTAGCCTCTCATTAAAATATTGTTACACTATTAAATATATTTTCCTTCTTCTCCTTTCAATAAAAAAAAGGAATTCAGAGATGAAATATATGTAAATAAATTTTAAATTTAAAAATTTATTAATAAGATTCAAAAATAAAAATAATACTTATGTAAAAAATTAATTCTAGATATTTTATCTAGGCTTTCTAAATTTAAAAAATATTTGGAACAGCAATCACAGCATAGAATATTGATTAACTACAGTTGGTTATTTAAATTCTATAGTGATTAATTTTATTATAAAAAACTTATAAAATGATACACAATTTAATGTCTCAAATATCGCTTTTAGGTTTTGGTCTATTAGATGTGTTAGTTGTTTTACTACCAATGTTATTTGCAGTAGCTTTTATGACAGTAATTGAAAGAAAACAATTGGCAGCTCATCAGAGAAGATGTGGGCCAAATACAGTTGGATGATACGGAACACTTCAACCATTTGCAGATGCTTTAAAATTAATTCTTAAAGAAACAGTTGTTCCTTCTCAAGCTAATAAAGTATTATTCTACTTAGCTCCTGTGTCAACTTTAGTATTTAGTTTATTAGGTTGAGGTATTATTCCTTTTGGTCCAGGTTTAGCTATTACTGATTTCTCAATGGGAATTCTATATACAGTAGCACTTTCTTCTTTAGGTGTTTACGGTATTTTATTTTCAGGTTGGTCATCTAATTCTAAATATTCTCTATTGGGTTCTTTAAGATCAAGTGCCGCTATGATTAGTTATGAATTAATATTAAGTGCTGCTATTTTAATTATAATATTATTAACAGGTACATTTAATTTTACTATGATAATAGAAAGTCAACAAGCAATTTGATTTATAGTTCCTTTACTTCCTGTATTTATATTCTATTTCATATCTGTTTTAGCTGAAACATCTAGAACACCTTTTGATCTTCAAGAAGCTGAATCAGAGTTAGTATCAGGATTTATGACTGAATATAGTGCTGTACCATTCGTTTTCTTTTTCTTAGGAGAATATAGTTCAATTGTACTGTTTAGTTGTATATCTTCTATACTATTCTTAGGTGGATATAATATGCCAGAATTATTTGTAAATAACACTGTTTTAAATATCCAATCTATTGTATTAGGATTAAAAACTTGTCTATTCTGTTTCCTATTTGTTCTATTCAGAGCAACTCTGCCACGTTTAAGATACGATCAATTAATAGATTTATGTTGGTTAAACCTATTACCAGTAGCAGTAGCATTTATTATATTAGTACCTAGTATACTAGTAGCCTTTGATATAGCACCATACTAATAGAATGATTATTCTAATCCCTCCCTTCGGATCCTAAGGTAATTAAAATCTGATTGGTTAAAATAAAAATTTAACCATCTTCTTATTTAATTAATCTTTTTTCGTACATATACTTATGTATCAGTTAGATAATATAAGTTTAACCCCCTCTCGGGAGTTTTTAGCACAAATTCTAAGATCTAGGCTTTATCTGATCGTATCAGTATTATATCAATTGACGCACATTAAATTTTACAGCTAAAGTAAGTATCAGGTGATACAATTTATTTGATTAAAAATCTTAAAATATAAAAGAGTAGAAGGTTTAAATTATCGTCTATGTTAGACGCTATCAACTCAAAAATAAAACTTAACAATGTTAGCAGCAGCTAAATTCATTGGTGCAGGTATCGCTTGTTCTGGTTTAATCGGAGCTGGAGTTGGAATCGGATCTATCTTCTCTTCATTAATCTCTTCAACAGCTAGAAACCCTCAATTAAAAGGTCAATTATTCGCTTATGCTATCCTAGGGTTCGCTCTAGCTGAAGCTACAGGTCTATTTGCCTTAATGATCGCTTTCTTAGTATTATACTCATAATTTTTAAGAAATGTTAGATATTAACAAATTAATTGTATATTAGCCCCCTTACATTCATATAAAAATATTGTAATCTAATTCAAAGATTTTAAAGACAAACCTGTATATATCATTATACCCTAAAATGTATAATCCAGCTTACGCTACCTCAGATGTTAGGATACAAGGGATCTTAGGGATATTAGGGATATTAGGATCAAGGATCCGGTCCCTCACCCACCCATTAAGGGAGTGGGAGGGGAAGGGAGGGGGTTAATATTACATATTCCAGATAGTCATTCCCAGATTAGCGACTATTATCGATTTTCTATATTTAGTTTACCTGTTTTGATTAAAAATTTTATATGTTTTATTCTATGATACGACATATATAGCATATATGTCAGAAATATAGAGGATATAAACATTGCAATTAGTATAATAAAAAAAGGTACTTGAAAAGGGGTTTTTCCTAAAATAACTATAACGCTTAACCCTCCACTTACTCGTAGTATTCTAATTAGCGGGTGCAGTTGCAATTGTAATTTATCTGTAGGAAGAGTGGGAGTATTTCAACCTTTTTTTATTCCTATACTCAACCGTTTAAGTAAAGATTTTTCCATTTAGCAAATAATTTATTATTTTTATTGATAGCGTCTAACATAGAAAATAATTTAAACTCTCTACTCTTTTACTAAAAAAAAATACAATAACAATATCAATATCATTTTATCAAGCTTGATAAATGTCAAAGGTAAGCATATAAAAAA